>APFE030111202.1:91799-179883 GCA_000404065.3 Pinus taeda | reverse complement strand
TACGGGGACTTGGCTTCACCAGAAGCAAAGCAGATCATTGTGTGTATTTTAAATTAATTGGTGACCGTGTTATTTATCTGGTCTTGTATGTGGATGATATGTTGTTGGTTGGAAAATGACAAAGAAATTATCCAGGATTTGAAGACCCAATTGTCCTCCAAATTCGACATGAAAGATCTCGGTGCTGCAAACTATATTTTGGGCATGGAAATTAAAAGAGATCGGGCAAAGAGGAAGCTCTGGTTAAACAAGAGGAAGTATGTCGAGACAATACTGCAAATTTTTAATATGCAAGATAGTAAACTGGTGAAGGTTCATATTCTTGTATATGTAAGGTTATCTATCGAACATTGTCCCAAGACACAAGAAGAGGAAGAGGACATGTCCCATGTTCCATATGCAAGTGCAGTCGGTAGACTGATGTATGAAATGGTCTATACTAGACTAGACATTGTACATGTAGTGGGAGTATTGAGCAGGTTTATGTCAAAACCAGGAAAGGAGCATTCGACAACAATGAAGCGGGTTTTCAGGTATTTGTGTGCCACTAGTTATTATGGTTTGTGCTACCAAGGAAGACTATGATTGGACATAATTTTGGATATCCATGGCTTTGTTGATGTAGACTGGGCTGGAGATCTGGATCAAAGAAGATCTACAAATGGGTATGTGTTTAACCTATTTTGAGGTGCAGTCAGTTGGATGAGTAAGAAATAATCTGTAGTGGCATTATCAACTATAGAGGCATAATACATGGCAGCCACTCATGCAAGCAAGGAAGCAGTTTGATTGCAGAGATTGTGTTCAAGTATGGGGTAAGTACAACGAGCTATAAGGATAGACTGTGACAACCAAAGTGCAATTTTCTTGGCAAAGAACCCTTCTTATCATTCAAACACAAAGCACATTGATGTTCAGTATCACTTTGTGAGGGATATGATAGAAGAAAAAAAATGTGTTGCTAGTAAAGGTGGACACCTTGAAGAATATTGTAGATGCATTGACAAAATATATGAGCTCTGAGAAGTTCTCTTGGAGTAGAGAAAGAATGGGCGTTGCAGGGCTGGATAAATGACTAAGATCTCTTGTGGAAAGAAAACAACAAGTGGGAGAATGTTGGGTTGTGTTATATTCTTTCCACGACTAGCCCATGCAGTTAACCAGTGGGTTAGAGTGGGGGCGGAGGCCCCCCTTCATTGCGTCGATTGTGCAGTGGGGGGGTGGCAGCTCCACCTATCCAGGGGGTTTGAGGGGGTCAAGTATCCCCCCTCTACGGGGCCCGGGGAAATGCCGCGGGGAAATTTTTTTGGACCCTATATTAGGTTGGGCGAACCTACCTATGGTTTTGTGCATGGTTTTCGCACATGGTTTTGGACGTGCTGGTTTTCGGTCCATGATTTTGGATGCAATGGTTTTCGGTCCATAGTATTGGATGCTTTTGCATGTATAAATATGTATTATAACATTGAAAGGAACATAATGACAAATCAAGATAGTAGTCTCGTTTTTGGGATCCAGGGCAAAATCTCTGTGTATATGTGTTTTATGTGTTATGCTATCACATTGTTTATTTTTTGTGTTTTAGAATTCTTATGCAGACAATTTCTGTATGGGTTTAAAAACTTCACTAATGCTTGAGCTTGACGAATAATCAATTCTTGCTTTTTGATGTAAGATCTAGCTATCAGTTGCACTCGTTCCTCTAGGATGGTTGTTGGTATTGGGAAAAGTGTTGTCATCAATGTCAAACATTCTCATGGATATCAAATTGTTGCGGGTGGGAACATCCTAGGGCCTTGGGTTGGAAACCCCAACAGAGCGGAGGGAATACAACAAAAAGAAATGTGCAAACAAAAAATTTAAATGCTTTAACTATTGTACTGGGAAGCAGTGGTATTACCTGGAGGTCCTACGTTCAGTGTTGATCCCACAGGGTCCAAATCCTCTGCTTCTTCTGATGCCTTTAAAACATGTAACTTATTCAAACAAAGCATATACAACAACAATAATAGAAATCATGTTCATGATATATGTGTTAGATCATATAAGATAATGAGTAATTATGCATTAATATAAGATTTATAAGCAAATCACAACATGGATCAATGCATAAACACGATAAATATCAAAAACAAAACAACAATTCTTTATTGATGTAAGCTAAATGAAAGGTGGAAAACTACAACCTGAGTCTTCCTCTAGCTCCAAGCAAAACCGTCCTCCGGATCTGTCCTGTCCCGGCCTCAGGAATATTCCTCCATCAATACAAACAAGGGCGTCACAAGAGGGATGAAGGACATCTCAAAAGAGGAAACAAAGGTTTCCTATAATGTGGGGAGTGCAGGAGGCACATGGATTTATTCAGACTCGATCAAGGATTAATCAACTATAATATCGATATCTCATCTCTTCTCTCCGTATGCCTTCCCAATGAGGTTTATTTATACTTCTCCAAATTAGTTTTTTTTTTAGTTGGGAAATAGTTGGGCCATGGGCTATAATAGGTGAGTAACAGGTAAAACCTGTAAACTCCTCTTGAATTTAAGGAGATTTATTATTTTTAAGTGTTTTAACACATATACATGGGTTGGTTATATACTGACCTGCGTGTACACACTTTTAACACAGAGAAAAGTAGCATATGGGAAATAAAACACTACTTTTTTAGAATTTGGACCAAGTCTGGAAAGGAAGGGTTGCCTTAGGCCATAACCAGAGCAGTAGATCTGCCAAGAGTGGTAAATGGTGTTATAACAAAAATGGGGGATTGTTGGGAAAAATGTTGTAACTAATGTCAAATATTTGGGTTCCATGGAGAGAGCCAAGGAGTGTCAAGTTAAGGTGAAGTCCTCTGGTAGCTATTATGTTTAGTAGAGAACCATATAGTAGTAAGTTAAGTGAGGAAGCTAAAAGCATTATATCTATGGTGGTTAAGTGGTCCATTATTTGAAGGAGCTTATGTTTCAGGGGATCTTCTTAGTTTCCTTTGTAATGTGCTCAGATGGATATACCTTGGAAAGACCTTTCCAATGATACAAGGTAGATTTAAAGACTTCAAAGAATGATGAAGTTATGGCCAGTTCAAGTTTCTAAGTGTTGTAGGCTTCAAGGTTCCACATTGATCAATTTTCTGTAAGAAATTTCTTTGTTAAAAGAAATTTTGGACTTAGGTGGATTTATGAAGAAGTTAGAATGATTGATAAGGCTGATCCATGGGGCTAGTTGGAAGGTTGGTATAGTCATGAGGTCCTTCATTGGGAGGTTTCGGTATTTGTACAAAGGATTGACCCCCTACCCCGGTTTGGATATATGTACAAAGAACCGAACCTCGACCCTAGCTTTTAACATATGTATAGAGGATCGACCCCTGACCCCTAACCTCCAACCTATGTGCGACTCGGCTAAGACATGTGTTATATGTATATTTATGATGATTGGTATTAAGGTGGAATACAATCGAAGATGGTTCATGTGTTAAGTGCCTCCCTTAAAGTGTTTCGACGGATTGAGGGACTAACTCCTAAACTGGGTGGGACCCAACATGAAAAGACTCTCAATACATATTAATTTGGGCCAACCAATGATTTGGTAAACAATTTATCTTCGCTCTAAAAGACCTCCCGATACCCAAGTTGTACTATGAAGCACTAAGTGTTTAGACAATTGGTTATAGCCCTCTAGGCATATGGTTACTATTAAGTACAAGGTGGCATGTTTTGTGGAAGTCACTAATTGTAGCACTTAACCATTTTATGGAGATATAACTATAGACGTGCTTCTAAAAACTAGTGATACACCATATTTTCTAAACTAAGCAGGCTGATAAAAAATTCAATGTCGAAATAAACAAACACACCACAAAACAAAATTGCTCATAGTTAATGTGGTAGGTATAATGCATTTATTTTAGTAATGGGCTTCTCTGATCTTAGATAGATAATATTAGAGGACAAGTATCAAACATTTCAAATTGAGAATGTAGTCTCTGTTGGAAAGACTTTAAATAGGTATTGTGGTCATTTAATTGAAAACGGGAGCCATATTGAGAATTTAAGGGTTCAATGGTATCATTCCAGAAAAAACACTCTTTAGGTTTATGATTACTAAGTTTGTGGTCCAATGTTTAATTGTTTGTAAGTTATGTTTCATTAAATTTGTTCTTGAATTATGGGACAAAGTGTGAGGAAACTCTATGTATAATGTAGTAATGAAAAAATATCCATGCAAATTTTTTGGATGTCTATGGAATGAGAGTTTCTAATTTGCAAATGAGTGGAATAATTGAGATATCTATGGAGAGGAATTTGTATGGATACGTTCCAATACTATGAATGTTGAGAGAAGCACACAAAGTGAAGCAAACTATAATCAACTAAGGCAGAAACAACATAGTGTGTGTCATTATAGAGTAAGGGAGGAGCTATAGGAATACATAAGGCTAAAGTCACAAACTAATTGTAATATCAAGGTAGGCCATTGTTCTCAATATAAAAATTGTATGAAATAATAGAACATTTGACTAAAGTAGGTTGGAACCTATAATTATAACAGGTTATAACCTATAGGAAAGTTGTTGCTTACTGATCTAAAGGGGTTTTGGGCCTCCTATGAGTGGGTTCTCATAAACATATGTTGTAGTAAAAGCTATTGCCTCGATTGTCATCATAATACAAAACAATATTTGGTGGTTTTTCTCCTAGAAGGGTTTCCACGTAAATCATTGTGTCAAGTGTATGGTAATGTTGGTCTCCCATGTGCTGTTTAATTACATGCCACTAAAATATTAAATGCTCAACAATATATATATATATATATTTAATTACTAGTTCAACCCCCTCTTAATAGTTCTTGAATCCCAACAATTGGGATCAGAGCCTCGTTCCTTTAGGAAATATTTAACCACTCGAAGGCATATCCATAGGGAATCACATCTAGATAAGCGTATAAGGATGCTTATTCAAGTAATATACCATTCTTTGATGGTACAAATTATGTATTTTGGAAGGTTAGGATAGAGTCTTATCTCATGTCCCTAGGTGTAGATGCTTGGAGTTTTCTATTAGTTGACTATGTTGTTCCAGACATCCCTCAAACATATGCATATGGTAAAATGGTTTATGGGAATGATGTAGAGGAACAAAATGCAATTATCTTTGGTCTTAATGAATATAAACTAGTAAAATTAATGCACTATAAGTTAGCATAGGGAGGAAACATTTAAAGTATCAAAGAAGAAGAAGGAACACAAAGATCACCAACAATACTCTGACTATGAATATGCTCACGAGTTGGATCAATTTTCTAGAAAGCTTAAAAGTGGTTTAGGCAAGTATAAGGGAAGGTACTTTTCAAATGCTTTGACTACAATACAGTTGGGAAATTTTCCTCCAAGTTTCGATATAACGAGAAGTTAGAAAGGGAAAATGACAAAAAACCTAAAGATAAGGCTCAAAAATCTTAGATGAAGAAATCATTCCTAAAGGGACTCTATTCCAAAGAGGATGATTCTGCTTCAAAATCAAACAATGAAGGGTCCTTAGAGGATGAGCCTAAGGAATTATTTACTCATGGAATTCAAATCCAAGTATAAATCCAAGATTAATTTGGTTCTCGAGGAAGAAGAAGAAGTGATCGTGAATCTTGAAGGAGAGCTCATCAATGCTCATTTCTCTTTATGAATTAAATAAGGCTAGGAAGAAAAATAAGCTACTAAAAGAGCAATTGTTACAAGTTGAGAAAAGTATGTACAACTTTGATAATGAAGAGCTTGTTTATCAAAAAGAAAAACTAGAAGAAACTACTATGAGAAAGGACATGTTGGAACAATAGTTAGAAGAAAAACAAAATAACTGTAATAAGTTGAAAATGAGAATAAAATTTTGAAACAATAGTTGACCAACACACATGAGAGAATGGGGCCATAAACATATAAAGAGGAAAATTATCTCTGAAACTCAAACTTGAGGAAGAAAAGAAGAAATAATAATTTATGAATGAATTAATCGCTTAATGGGAAAATCACTCCCATGGATTAGAAGCATAGATACTGTCTTCGAGAAAAATCCTTAACAAATCCAAATATGAGATGGATTTGGACAAAAAAATTGTTGATAGAACAAAGAAACTAGACCACCTTCTGAGTAGTCAAAGATATGTAGTAAATAGGGCAGGTTTGGGATACTTTGAGCCACAAAAACCTTTTAAAGGAAATGTCATAAAAATGTCCATAGAACGCATAGGTCTCCAAAGTTATGCAAAGGATTTGAAAGGAAGAGCCAGTGACGTTAAACGAAAGACAAGTCTGAAAGACACTCAACAATGAAGCAAGGTTGTTAAACTTTCAAATAATTCCCTAGACATGTATGAGAGTAAACCAGCAAAGCAATTGAGGTACAATAAATCTAGTCAAGCCTATCAAGAATAAACCAACAAAGCAATTGAGGTATAATCAATGTAGTCAAGCCTATCAATTCTCAAATATTAGGTACCCAGATTTGTTCCACAGACATTGCGTTTCATGTCATATTTATGGACATAAATCCATTAACTCTAGAAGTGTCAATGTTGAAAGAGATGAAATTTTCATATCTAAATAATTTCACAATTCCAGATTTAGAAATGTATCTTCTAGGAGTATACATTCCTTGTCTCCTTTGCTGAATGAAATTGAGAGTTTCAATTGTAATAAATTTTTCCAACAAGAAAAAGACTACAAAAGCAAGTTTTTATGTCCATCTAGATAACAAATTTTTGAACACAATACATCCAAGGGACATGAAGAGGTGGAAATATAAAAATGAGAGATATGAAGAACATAGATTTGCATCATTTGTACATGACCAAGAATGTAATGATATCTAGATAGTGGCTACTCCAAGCATATTATTAGAGACCAGATTAATTTCTTATTTATAAAGGAGAAGAATAAAATCAATGTAACTTTTAAAAATAATGAAATTATATAAATTAGAGCGAAGGTCATAGTCTGTATAGATGAAAGGACTCAATGCACAAAATATCTTATATGTGGATGGTCTCAAGCACAACTTATTAAGTGTAAGGCAAATGTCTAACAACAACTATGATGTGGATTTTTTTCTCTAAGGATTATGAGATATGAAAAGTTGAAAATGGAAAGTTGGTAGGAAAAGAAATGAGGACTCACATTAATGTTTATGTTTGATGACTCTAGAATGAATTTCTATTTGAGAAAAAAAATCTAACATGATTGTGGCACAAAAGGATGGGACATACAAATTTTGACAGCCTATTCAAGATCAACGAGTTAAGGGTAATCAAAGACTTACCAAGACTATAAAAGTCTGATATGCTGAACAACAATCTAGGGAGAAAAACTCACTTTTCAACCCCATATGTGTGTTTTAGAATGCCCTTTTCGGCTAGAAAACTGTGTTTTCCACCTTTTCCACATTAGTACATTCGTTTTGGAATTGTTCCAAGTTTTTTTTCATATTTTGTTTTAGACCTACCGAGAGTGTAGTGTGTGGATTGGGAAGGGAGTATTACCTATTTTTGATCTCACCTAGGTCTATATTATCTTATGTTTTCTATTTTAGGTAGGACAAATCCCCATAGGGTTTAGAGTACAACTCCGCCTTTTTCAGAATGGATTGGACAAGTTAAGGAGTTTAGGGTTTAGCATTTTCAACCACTAGTTTTTAGGGTCTGATCCTTCTTTTACAGTCCTTTCAGATAGGTTCTTTCATCATTTTAACTCCCTTTTGAGTTTAGTATTTCCCTTCCCCTTAGAATCCCCTTGTGTGTGCTAGGTTTTTGAGCTTCTTTCCTATCCTTTGTAGTAGTTTTCACCTTTGATATTTTCTGGTTGTTTGCACCATTTACAGAAGATCACTGCCTTTAGATCACGGTCCCTTTGACATTAGATCTTGTAGGATTTTTGTGTGGATTTTAGTAGCTTGTTTGCCTCTCATTGCTTATATGTTTGAGAAACCTTTTGGGTGAGGTTTGTGTGCTTGGATTGGCTGTTTATTTTACTATCATTTACAACATTATTTATAGTTTTTTCAAAACTTTATTTTCAGTAGCACATGACATCATAAAACATGCTTAATTAACTCATACACTGAACACACTTTTCACACCCTAAGAGAACGTGAGCTTGGTTAGCACCGCTAAGCCAAGACTTGAAACAAGCCACATAATAATAATCTAACACACATATATTAAGTGCACTTGGGCACCAAGTCCAAAAAATATGTGTAGTTAGGTGTAAGATTAGTGGGATAGGATTCCAATAACACCCATTGATCACTTACATTGAGACATAGAAGTTGAATTTGTAAGGAGCTTAAAATCCTTCACGATCCCACAGTCCAAAGCCTGAGTGCATCAGAAACCCGATTCAAAAGGGGTTAGGTTAGGTGATCATATGATTAATTCTCCTCAGGGCTACCCAAATGGTAGGGAATTTCGTGTGGTGGATGACCACCATGAAGCTCAAGACTCGACCACTGTTGTGGGACAAAGGTAACCGTAGTGAACAATCATAGAAAAACACCCTATGGGACTGGCTATCAGAAGCAATCCGTTCTCTACGCTACCTTTCTCTGGACAACTCTGTTTGAAGGGATCATAATATGTCAAGTAAGAAGTTCTTTGGAAGGCCATCTAAACCAGTAGATTTAGGACTTGTCTGAGGATTTAGACCACCTTTAGGCTAGAGGTACTTTTATTTAATAGAATGTTTTTGCTTGAATTAGACTAGCATCTTAATATAGTTTGTTTGCACTTGGAACCACTCCACTAGTTGTTTTCTTATTGTTTATTACTCCTTTCCTCCTATCGTACTTTAGTCCTTTGAGTCATCATTATCTTGACATCATTGTGCCTCCTAGGCATTTCTTGTGGAGAATTTGATGCCTTCACCCTCAATTTCCATTAGGAAATATTACTCCCCCCCTATCGAGTTAGATTTCATCCTCCTAGTCCTCCATCGAGTCCTCATTCTAACTTATATCTTCTAATTCCTCCAGTTCTTCCTTTGATTCCGCGTCTTCCCAACCTTGTAAAATCACCATGTCAAGCACCAACATAGTTTGAGAAACCAGGGTGGTAAACAAGGTAGCCTCACAAGTGGAATCTCTACTTGTATGGTCACTCTTACTCCACTACTACCCTTCACGCCTAGTTTAAGTCTCCCTTATTTTAACGAGCTTATCAACAAACGTCTTATCCATGACCTAAATTGGCCAACCATGCCTACCAATATTCTTTCAGACATACCCAAGCTCGAAAGAAATCCTGGAGAAGATCGAAAAAATAAAGTTCCCTCATTCCATGTGTGGTGTTCATCTAATTCTATCCCGGAGAAGATCGAAAAAATTATTATATTGCCTCGATTTGCGTGCCAGCTCCTGTCTCGAAATTTTTGCAGTCCTTCCCCTCCCAGCTCTCGCAAAAACTGAGATCTTAAATTAGTTCACTGGTGGAATAACCAAGTAATCTATTTGGGTGGATTAGCAAAGGCATTGAAATAGATGGAAGAGATCATGGGGTCAAACCCTGCCTCTTCCATGTTTTAACATTTCTTTTCTTTAAAATCTAACCGTATGCCAAAATAACCCCGATCGGGGTGAAGAAAAGGACACTATGCGGTGAAATGATGGCAGTCAAGATGTGGAAGCTCAAGCCACCTCTTGAATTAATCATCCTCAGTTATGCAGAGCCAGCATGCAGGGATGGTCGAAAACCAAGGCGTGGAGGAGAAGGAATAATGACGAAAGTAGGGGAAAATGATGGAGATGTTGCGATGATAGAGCGTAGGACAGGTATGGTTAAATATTTAAGAGCCGACAAAGGCAAAGCATAAGATAATCAGAGGTTTAGAAAAGTGGTGAGGGCAGAGGGTATCAGTCAAAGAAACCCGGGTATCCGACTTAGGAAAGGGCAGGAGACAATGGCGGAGAGAAGAAGGAGGGTAGGAGAAAATATAGAAGAGGAAAGGAGCCATCCGGGCCAAGACAAGGACAAGGAGGGAGTTTAGAATGATAAAGGGAAAGATAAGCAGAGAGTTGAGGAGCGAGAAAGTCCCCAGGAAGCCAAAAAGCATATGCAAACCAAAGGAAGAGCAGTGAGGGTGAATAATCAGGAGAAGGATCAATTAGAAGAAGAAGAAGATCAAAGAGAGGGAGAAATGGAAGCTGGCAGGGAAGATCATACGGGGAAGGCGACGGTCGAGGTTGGTCAAGGCAACCAGAGTACCAACAGAGGAAAACCATCCCGAAGAGGCAAAAGTAGAAGTCGCAGGGCCCGGGGGAGAGGTTGGCAAACTGATACTTGTGAAGCTGAGGTGCAACCTTCCAACCGTCAGAAAAGAGGACGGAGAACAATAGCGCAGATGGCTTGGGACGCAGAAAAGGCGTATAACGAAGGGACGAATGCAGACATTAGAAGAATTATCGAGGAGTTGGAGAATGATGTGTTGCAGGAATCCTCTGACCCAGAAATGGAGGATTGGAGCAGTCCACTACCGGACCCAGGAAACACAAGGGGTCGTTTATCCCTGTATAAACAAGCCCTGCATGTCTATTGGGTAGTGAAATGGTTAACAGCAAAATCCATGGAATAGGTAGTAGAGGAGATGATTGAAATGGCTCAAGGAATCCCAAATGTAAGAAGGGAGATGAAAAATCTACATATCACTATCCAGATGCAGGACACCAGGTTAGAGGAAATTCAAACTTCGCTGAAAAAGATAACTAATGGGCAGCACGAGGAGGAGATGAAGCAGGAATTCATGGTAGATTGAATCCTTCTATTATGCCTTCATTTGAACCTTCTATCAAATGTTAGGAAAACCAGTTTCGTTGGAAATGTTTTTGGAACTGTTATAATTGGCAGGACTATAGAGCTGTATGTAGGTAGAGTAAGATACATGTTATAGACTCGGTGGCTTAAGTTTACATGCTATGGGTTGGCATTTGTAGATTGCTGGTGATCAACAAACCCGGTTTCCCTTCAGGGTGGGTTAAGATCACCTTTTGAATGTACATATTTTATTTTAGTTGCATATAATAGAAAAGATCCTACAATAACTTACAAAAAAACGTATGCCAAAATAAAACATATAATATATTTTTAACCAAAGTTGGCGGGTGTGCCCGTACTTCACGGGACCTGCACCCATCCTCATTCAACAACTATGATCAGATCCCACAGTGCTCATTGATATTGTTTGGTTGTGTATCCATACTCCGCCATATATTCGTTGGTTAATTTGTTTGGTTTAACTATATACCATGACATCATTCCACCATGTACGTTCAACGGTTATGCATATATTTTGTTTATATATTATATGTTCATCCCTTTTAATAACCCTCCACGTGAATGTTATGTTGGAGTTTGTTTAACCATACCATATATGGTTTATAACCATATTACCTTTTGACTTTGGTGTTTATAACCTTTTCTCATTCACGTTGAGTTTTGAGTTTTGTTTTATTGAAGTTTGTTTTTGATTATTTGTTTTGATTATATACATATATATATTTATATATATAACCTTTTTCTGGGGTCACTTTTATACTATATTTCTAATATATAGTATATTATATATTATATATATTATATATATGTTCTCACTTTAATATATATATATATATATATCTTTTTGTGCGGGCTAGGAGAAAATGCTAATTTTCCATGTGTTGATGGTTTAGTGGCTATCACGTGGGTCTCACTAGCTCACTGGGATGCCATGTGTTACACTGTGTGCCCCACTTTTTCCTTATTATGTCAAAATTTTGAAGAGCTCTAACTCATGCATACAATCTCAGATTGACAATCCGTTCACGCCACCACGATCAGGAAGACGAGCTCTACGATCTGGTCCTAGGTTGAAGTCATTCTAATGACTTTGATTTTTTAGCATCCCTGAGTCCTCCTTGTCTTGTGTGTGTTCCTGAAGATCCACTTGGATCATATTCTCAGTCATTTCATTTTCTGCATTTCCATATTTCATAGAAGACGATATTGATTTTTTTATTTCGCGCTGCAATTATTCCCCTTTTGATTAGAAAGATTGCCTGATTTGACTAAAATCCATGGCGTCTGTGCATTCCCCTGAATTCCAATATTGTCAGATGTTGGGAGAGCATCAGTTCTAGTACCATCATTCAGACCAAAACACTAATGGTTGTCTGCTGCAATATTTTCAACATCTGAACATATTGATACCATAATAGAAGCCTTTGAATTTGCAACTTTATTTTGTTCTAGTATCATGGATTTCATGGAAGAATGATTTTTAGGGTTTCGAAAAGCATAGAGCCATCTCGCCAAAAGCTTTTAAAGTATCCATGTCTTCCTCACAGCCATGCACTCTACAAAGTGATTACTTGCAGAAAGGACCCCAATGAAAAGATCTATCGGACCCTCTGGCAAAGGGGGAGCTTTCCATTTGTTTGACATGTCAAGTATTCTTTGAGTTGAGAAGCTTGGAAGAGATGTAGGTAAGGATGACAACAAACAATGAATGAACATTTATAAATCTTCAAGTAATTCCTCTATAGAACCATGAGACCAGCAATTGTAAACGAACCTTTCACCAGCAATATCCCTGTCAACAATGTACAGTGCCCTCTGCGCAAGATATCTCTTTCAATATAAGCAGAGGAATGAGCTTGCCATATGCTGAGATGAGGATTAGCAACATGGAAATAGACCTCAAATGATATGTTCTCTCCTTCTCTATCACAATCCAACCACTGACATCTCCTAGTTTCCTCTAGATCATTCAATACATGAATTGTTGCACTGGGAGATCTTTGAGTCATTTATTCATTTGGTCATATCTTTTGATCTTGGAGCCGGTTTTGGGAGTGTGATATACCGTTGGAATTATTTTTTTGAGCTGCTTCTAATGGACACACTTATGGCATGTTTTTTGTTGAAGATCATGTGCAAAACATCTTTGAAAACAAGACATAGTAAGAGCCCACTTTGATCCCCGGTGACAGGCTGCGAAGACTAAAACTAACAAAGAGACGACAACCGATTGCGATAGAGGTACAACCTCGAAATCTATGCCGAAGCTCTACAAAAGGCAGAAAGAAGGTATGTTTGCGGCCATTTTTCTTTGTTAATGGGTTTTAACAAGGAATAGGCCTGCGAAGGGGTTTATGTATAAATATATATATTAGCCAAGGTTTAAGAGGGGTGGTTGATTCATATGGAGGCTTATGGGTTTATAATGTTATATAAAGGTTCTGAAGAGTTAATGAATTCCGATAGAAAGGAGGAAGGATTATAAAGAGTCTAAAGTTTTGATAGGAGGTATTGGCAGGGTGATTGAGTTCTGATAACAAGGAACTGCTATGTAGGGCCTTAACCATTGATATTATGAAGATTTGACTCCTTTGTGAGTAAATTTCCTGGGACAGTTGTGTTTATGCATTATTAAGCATACTATGGGTATGTGCGAGGGTAACCCTACACCATTAGTGGTATCAGAGCATCTTTGTATCAGAGTGAAATTAAAGTAGAGTAGGTTTGAAATCAGAGTGGGAAAAGATTTCTATGAAAATGAGGTTGCACAACTGAAGAAGGTAATGTGCATAAGTTAAATGGATGGATGATAGATACTATAGTGGGAGATTGTAACAGTTCCAGCAAAGGCTTGGAATAAACAGGAACGAAGGATTTATATAAGGAAAGAGAAAGCAAAATTGCTTAATGCAAGTTCTGAAGGGTAGAGGACTTGGAGACAAAATAGAGAACAACCCATGGTGGAATGGAAGAATAAGATCACGCTGAGATCTTGAAGGTGAGGTAATATGTTATTTTCTAATTTGAGAATGTGTTTTTTTATACTAATGCATAGGTGATAGCAAGAGAAGTTGTGAGAGGAGAACCAGATGTGTTCTTGAAGATAGAGTGAATAAAACACTCTAAAGGAAAAGTGGCAGTGAACCTGAAGAATCCAACAAGAGATTGGTTAGAGAGGACAACTGAAGTGTTCTCAAGAGAGAGTGAGAGCTTGCAAAAGCCTAGAAGGAGAAAATGTGTTGCTCAAGAGGAGGTTCCAAATAGAGGACCATGCTTACCAAAAGACTGAGTGAGGAGAGCTTAGTGAGGTAAGATTGTAGCAAGGATGACTAGTTGTTGCAGAGGAGCTTATGAAGAAAGAAGAGAAGAATATGACTACTGATAGTCATAGAAAAGGTTCAAAAGGAAGCCACAACAGAGGAAATAATAAAGAGGATGCCTAAGAAAATGGAAAGAGGATGATTCAAGGGGAAATTTATAAAGAGGTTATTGAGTTAAAAGAACAACTCAATGCATTAAGAAGAGTGCTAGAGGAAAGCCAGAGACTAGGTTGGGTCTTGAGGAAGAAGCCAGTGGAATGGTGTGAGATGCAGAGAAGGCTACATCAAAAGCAAGTGAAGTGTTTGATGGAAAAACTCAAGGAAGTTGAGTTAGAAATGGAAGAGTCCATTTGTGAACCAGAACAGGAAGGAACTATGGGAGAAAGTGAAGGCTACACTGAAGCTAAATAATGGAGATCAAGTGAAGATCTCATGGACTTTTGGGATAGTTCAAAACAACATGAGGAGATGCTGACTGAAGATGAAGTTTTGATTGAAGATGAATACTTGAAGACTGAAACTTCAAGTGAGGCCAAAGGGTCACATGGTTTTAAATCTGACAATTTGTGTATGTTTGCAAGTGAAACAAATAAAGAAGGAAAATTTGCTGATATTGTCATGAAGAAGGAAGAAGACAAGCAGAATCTAAGTTATGATCTGGAAGAAGATGAGATAGATATGTCTCATATGCAGTTGGGGAAAGATAGCAAGAAACAAAGTGAAGGGCTTGAAGAGATTGAAGAGGAGACCATCAAATAATTTATGAATCATATGAAGAATTTGGAACAACAAGGAGATATGATGGCTGAGACCTCAAGTGGGACCACAAAGTCTTATATTTTTAAAACTGAGAGTTTATGTATGATGGAAAATATTACAGGAGAAAAGCAGTGTTTTGAAGATATCTTCAGAGGAGATGAAGATCTGGAAATAAAAGGTGACAAAGAAAACTTTTCAAAAGAAGAGGAATTTGACTGCATACAAAAGAAAAAGTCTATGGATCAGTCTATAGAAGTGTTTGGTCAATTTAGAGTGTCCTAAATTGCTATATTAATTGTCAATCCGGGAGTCGTAAACTGTTGAATTGCGCCGCACTATATGTGCAAGATAACCTATTTCTTACTTTTTGTCGTTTTTGATTTTTAGTTTGTTTTTAGGTTTATCTTCGTTGATTCCCTAATGTGAGATGGAAATTCTAAAAGGCAAGTATGGATAAAAATGTTCAAGGCAATGATGTCCTTTAAAATGATTTCCAAAACTTCAAACTTGCAAAAAGGTTTTAAAATTGCAATGATGAAATTAATTTCTAAAAGAAAATGAAAATGTGCCACTATTCTAATCAAACAAATAGTGAATTGTTGATCATGAAACCCATTATCTTTGTTGTTGTCTAAATACAAAAGAAATTGAACTCAAAGAAATCCGAAAATTGCAAGCAAAGTAAGCTAAAATCAAATTACATCAACTCATATTTTGACCCCTCACCATTCGTCTCGCTCTGGCTTTCGGAGGTAATCATAAACAACTTGAGCAATCCGATATCTAGTTTGCATAAAATAAAACTAGTATCAAATTACACACTCATACTTCAATCCCTCACCATTAGTCTCCCTATGGCTTTCGAAGGTAATTGAAAATGAGATGAGAAATTCAATAACTAACCTGCAGAAAAATAAACTAATATCAAACTACACACTCATACTTCAATCCCTCACCATTAGTCTCGCTATGGCTTTGGGAGGTAACTGAAAATGACATGAGCAATTCAATAACTAACTTGCAGAAAAATAAACTAATATCAAACTACAGTCATACTTCAATCCCTCACCATTAGTCTCGCTATGGCTTTCAGAGGTAACTAATAATGACATGAGTAATTTAATATCTAATCTAACTAATAAAGCAAATGAACAAAATTGAAGTAAATAAAACAATGCTGGAATTAAAACTAAGAAAAATAAATCAGCAGAAGGACAAGAAGGATTTCATGTCATTAGTCATTTTAAAACTATGTGCAAATTCCTGGGCTGCCTACTGTAATCTGAAACAAAGACACTGATCAGTTAATAGTATTATAAAGCATGAAAAATTATGGACATAAATGAAGCATTAATACCATAAGGAAGGCAATATATACAAGTGAATGATTATGGCATAAGGAACGTAAAGAAATAAAGCATGAAACTATATAGAAATAAACAAAACCTCAGTGTGTACAGGGGCCCTCTGCACAACCTCGGGAAATCAGCTATCAACTATGAATTGAGCTTATAAACAGAGTCTTCTCATGTATTCAAAATGCAGTCATAACATAGAAATAATGTCACGGCACAGTGGGCTCGTTAACAGTCAAAATTACATTACAAAAAGCTCACTATTATGTGTATGAGAGCGCATTATTTATAACAGAGGATGACATAACTACTTTCCTAAAATCTGCACTGATAAAAGACACGTGAACAACGACGTCCAGGAATCTAGCATTATCGTTACCGTGAAGATTAAATCTATGGAGGGTGGTTGTCAGATTCGGCTTATGGAGCAGTCCACAGGTGTTGATATGTCCCCTGATATTTAGGAACGACCACGCAAATCTTCACATGGTGAAAAACAGAGTTTTGTCACCGTAGGACTCTTAGGTTGACCACCGCTTGACTACCTTTGACCATGGCCTTCTTTGGTGAATTCGACTGAGCCAATAGGAATCGGTCCATGTCCACGTCATTTCCAACTTGCCCATGTGGCTCGATTTTCTTGAAGACACCTGCAATATAGACTTTAACAAAAAGGCTGCGGAAAGTTGAACTGGCTATGGAAAGTGACAAGATTCCGCAGCTCAATGAGCAAAAATCTAATTCAAACAGCAGACACAAAACATAGTTAGGAAACCACTTTATATGCTCTTTTAAACTAATTGCAATGATGTTGACAGCTTAGGAGTTCCAGGTAAGTGGAAAAAGTCTAGAAAGGTGTATAGGAAAGATGCAAGTTTGGGGCTGAACATACCCCCACTGTGAAGGTGTTGCATGTCCTCATGCAACCAAAATTTTGATCATCCTCCCTTTAGTCCATGTGCTATGAAGCTTCTGCCAGTACATCCAGTCCTCTTCTCCTCTTCCTTGGTACTACTACCATCCTGGGCTTCCTCATCAAGCATCTGAATTTGAGACTGATCAATTCCCTACTCAACTTCCTGCACTTTTTCTTTAATTTCCTATTCTTTTTCTGCCACAGTCCCAGATGTAACATAGTGTTGTCATGAATGATCTTGTCCAATCTACTTTGCTCCTTTAATGCTTCATTTTCATTTGTAGTATGTCTATTTAAAACCTCTAATTCAAAGACTTCTTGTTTCAATGATTGGATTAGAGCTTCTTCTGCTGTGTGAGGCTGAGTGGATGACGTGCTTGGACCTGTAGCTATCTTCTCTAAGGATTCTAAATAATCATACGTCTCCTGCTAATTTGGGTCCACCTCGGGTGTAGCCTTCCTTGGGCTAACCCCAAAATCTTGTTGAGAAGGGTTGATTTCAAACTCTGGTCGAGAAGGACTCAAGTCAACATCTGGCTGTGAAATGGAAGTATGATATGGACTATGGTCAGGAGAGGTTGCTGGAGGCTTTTCTGGGGTTTCCTTCCCCAAATCAATAAAGTGGGGCCCTTTGGTTTTTACTGTCTTTAATTTCCCCTTAAGCCTAGAGCTTCTTCTCACATGATGTGGACTAGTATCTTCCTCATACTCATACTCTGTTTTCCTTTTCATTTCTTCTTGGCTGCAGCCGCTTGTTCTTTAAGATAGGCTAACCTTTCGGACAATGTTTGGTGATCTTCTTTTTGAGAAGGTTCTGCAGTTTGAGATACAGCTTCTATGTCTTGTTTTCTTTTTTATTTTCTTTGGTTTCTATCCTTGGTTCTTTCCAGCCTTTCTTCTTGATCAACTTCTTTGGTTTTGCTAATAGGAGGGTCTTGAATTACTACACATGTCTCTTTCCTCCTACTCCTTTTTGCTTTACTGCTCTTAGGTACCTCGGGTGGCTCTTGAAAATAGTTCCTCACCAAAAAACATTCCCAGGTGTCCCTATTTTTCTTTAATTGGTCCTCAATTATAATTCTCACAAGCCCATGATGATACAAATGGGGCTCTATGTCTTCTATATTCTTTTGGACTGTTGTGCACATCTTTTTCAAGCTCAGCAATAAAAAGTAGGGCAGATTGAGGGTTTGGTTTTCTAAAAAGTTCATCATCAACCGAGTATGATACATATACATTGCCCCAAAACGACCTTCACAAGTAATGAACTTTTGAATGATTAACAGTATGTTGGCCCACTCCACTTTTAAAGCATGGACATGAATTCCTTTTTTAAATATAGTTACGTCCATACCTGGGTTGCGTAGTATGACTCTCCAAGCCTGCTCATCAAAGCTCTTATTCTTGAACCAGCGTTCACCTTCCTGGGGAAGTTCTGTAGCAGCTGCTATGGATGCCTCGGTGATTGCAAACTTAAGGTCCCCAATTCCACCTCCTGGCTGTTAAAAGACCTCGCAAAGGCCTTTTTAATCTCCTTGTTGTAGCCTTTGAACTTTTGAATAAACCATAGCCATTTTGCCTTCTTCAGTATGTCTTTCACTTGCGGGTATCCTTCCAAAAACTTGGGCCCTTCCGGTTCTACCCTCAACAACCGACCCATCCTTCCTTCTGTTCTTAAACTCTTCTGCATGAGGAGGATTTAGCGGAAGTGAGACGGCTGGGCTATGGGAGTGAATAGGCATTATGGAGAAAACCAGTGACTATGAACGGAAAACAGAGGACAAATAGTGGAAATGAATTCGTGAAATGGGTGAAGGTTTATGTGAGTAAGGTGGAAATGCAGTCGTGATGTCAATAGAACAGTAGGGGGAATAAAGTACATTCGACGGAATTTTAAATTGGGTGGCCGCAGAGTAGATATGAACATGTTTATGAAACGGCTTCGGATTTTATGCGGCTGAGAAGAGCCATAGTCAAATCGACCACGTCATAATTACAGGTGTAGTGTTCAAATGTAGCCAACACAAATTAAATCTGAAGGCTAATCATAAGACCGTTTGGAAAATAAATGCATGGTTTGTGGAGGAATGTCGTGGAATGGTTATGGATCTATCATGGCAATCATTGCATATAGTGGAGCTTATGGTTTAATAACTATGAAAAAATGTGCTTTGATTGCTATTTGAATTAAAAAAATTTACTCATACCTTGGATTTTTTCCATTTGTTTGTCCATGATCAACTGCTCCTTATTGATCCCTTTAGGTGCTCCATGTCTTCATAATATGTCCTCGGTCATACCTGAATTTGCTTTCATGATTGTTGAACTAACATCTTGACTGTCAATTTGAAAAACAGAGCGATGGCCGCGGAAACTGCTTCTGGCTGCGGAAACTGATTCCAGCTACGGAAACTGACACAGCAACCACTTGACTGAATGAACATGGATAGATGATAACTGACTAAGTGAAAATGGTCATGAAAGAGATTTATTGATGAAATGAAATGAAATGGATGAAATGGAGTGGGATGAAATGGAGTGGAGTGAAATGAAGATGAAATGGAGTGGAATGAAAATGAGGTGATCCCTACACTTGCAAGCTCATCTCTGCAGTTGGTGAGCTTATTCAGGAATGTAGTGATCATATCGCCCTTCTCACACTTGATCCTTCGAAGCTTGTCCTTCGGTGCTAGCTTCCTCTAATCACTGTTATTCTAATATAAATATTTCAATGTTTTCCACATTGCAAATAGAGTCTCCTTCCCATGGAGGCTCGAGACTATGTGATCTCGAACTCCCGCTAGGATGATTCTCCTAGCTCTAGCCACGTTCTTCTTCCAGTCTACAGCTTGAGTAGCATCAGTAGGCTTGGGGACATCTTGATCAATGAAGTCCTTAATGCCATTATCTTCCAATACTGCCTCCATGCAATCCTTCCAAGCTATGTAGTTTGAGCTGCCATCAAGGGCATACTCAGTCTCAACCCAGTGAAGGCCATCTGGATGAAATATGAACTATGATGAGAACTAGATATCTATATCCCGAATAATAAACTTCGACTTTCTTTCTCTTTCTTGTATATTGTTCCTTGCTTGATTAAGTGTGCTCTGATACCATGTAGAAATTTCACCTGTAGATCAAACTGGTAATGCAATGTACTAAAGCAAAACACATGATCTACTTCTACAAAACATTAAGCGGAAGCAAAATTTATTTCATTAGCAACATCAACCATAAACACATATAAATGATCAAGAGAAATAATCACACATAACATAGATATATCACTGGGGAAAGAACTAGCATAAAACCCCCAACACTCTATTATCAATCAAGTGGAAATCATGTTCTGTCTACAAAAAATATAGCTCAAGAGCTATCCTGTACTTCTTGCAATCAAAATTTGATGATGATAGACTCACTAAGCCGCAATATGTAGGCACCCATCCATTAATCCCCTATTTCCTTGCGCAATTTTGATTGGGGTCCAATTCATAACATATGAGCATTGGCCCCAAATCATACATGTTGTCAACCATAGGTCCAACTACACAATCCTTGAGGACACTAGTTCCTCATGCATGCAAGGAATATTCCATGGGAAGATCCAAGCATCTGATAGTATATTCTCGCTCATCTGATCTCAACTAAGTCTCTGACAGAACTGACATGCAATAGTTATCCATGAGTGAATCCTTCGTTATCTAAAATAATAGTTGTCACATGCATGCAAGCATTAACAAACTATATTTTATTATTTTAACAACTTGTTAAAATAATCTAACTAGACTTGACTAGTTAGAACTATGTCAATTGATTCTCTCATTATAGAACTCATACTTATTCCCTCAATCAGTGGAGGAAATTAAGGATAAATTCCTCAATCAGTGGGACAATTCATGTGCATGCTCACAAAGACTTCAAATTCAAATTTCCTTAACTAATTAACTCAACTGAATTAATTAATTAATATTTCCAACTGCTGTTAAGACCAAGATTAATTTTACTTCCTATAGATAGACTAGGGACTGCTATAAATAGGAAGGGACCCATAAATGCTATTTTTATAACTTTCTATTTTTAGCAATTTCACCTCTCTCCCAAGGTGGCCAATGACCTCACTGGCCAAACTGCTATTTTTAGACATGCTATTTTTAGACATTTTATTTTTAGCACATTCTAAATTTAGCATTTCTTGTTGCCCACTTTTCAGCAGTGCTTGACAAGATGAGCAAGGGTTTCAATGTCACTTGCTTCTTTAACTTTCCCCTTACTTGCAGCAACATTGGGCTTGCTACTTGCATCTTTGGAGTCTTTTGTTGGTTCATCATCCTTGATGACTCCAATCACGCGCAGGTCCTTTTCCACAGCTATTGCTTCTTCACAATTTTCAAGTAATGTTGGCTTTGCAACTCGCTTGATGAAATGTGCAATAATGGTTGGCATTGCAAACATGTAATATGTGAAATTGATGGATTCATGAGGTTTTGTGTCTGTTGCAAACTTGTTCAATATGCGTAAAAACATCTGATTAAAATCTTTCACTTTCTCTTTTGACTCCATCTTCAGATTGCCCAACTCTTTGAGCAACATGGTAGGGGTCTTGTCATTAGCAAATTTTTCCAAAGACATTCTTTTGAATATACCCCAGTTAAGGATGGAATTTATAGGAAGGTTGTGATACTATACTATTTCTTAGCCATCCAAAGTACACGGAAACAATATGCATGCAACGTCGTCATGTCATACCTCGAATGTCTGTAGTTGCAAGTATACGTTGTCCAAGTGGTATTTTGCCTTCACTGTCCTGTCAGGGTCATACTTCGTCAACATCCTCTCTAAACGATTTGGCATCCTGTGAAAAGCACCCAAGAGAGCCAATGATCCTTGAGTCATCCATTCCAATTTTTGGTCAGTCGTGTGTTCTTCTTCTTCATCCTCCTCCTCTTCTTCAGAATCTGATGGTTTTGGCTTTGAGTTTATTGGATTGTCTCCGCCTCCACCTCCTCCATTACCTTCCCCTCTTACTCATGTACCAGAGCCTGAGCCCAAGATCACGAGGGTGTCTTGTTCTCCCTATTGGAAGGCTGGAGGTTCCTCTCCATTCTCAACATCTTCTGCCAGACCTTTGAGTGTGGAAAGAACTAATTCTTCCACTTATGAGATAAAAAATCTTGTGGGAGTGGTCTTTGGCTTCTTGATGCCTATGGAAGATATCGTATTCTTGGGATCAGTCCGACTACTTTGGAAAACTGATGGGTGATAGGACGGAAAGAGCGGAGGTCCTGATAAAAAATTTTGTGTTCACATCTGGGAGGTGAAGAGTAACCAACTTCAAAGTTACACGTAGGTGAGAGGGAGTGCGAGTTATTTCCTTGACTAGATGATTGATGAGTGGATGTGAGAGGACATTCAACCATAAACAATTGGCGGCCCTACTTCTAGCACCAGAAATGTTGATGGTTCTGGACCCGTCAAAATTCAAGGGATCTCCCTGCTATGAAGTCTAAACTAGACCTCACACCATTTGGTGTAGGAGTCCCATATGGTATGATGACCAAGTTGCCATTACCTTAAATGTATTCCTTAGTCCTTGCTCGTCATCACATGAGAGTGGTAGACTTAGTCATAAAACAACAAGGTTCATGTGTTTGGTGAGTGCCTAGTGTAACTTGTGTCTAAGTTCTTTAACTTTAGAGGGAGAGGGTGAGAGTGAGTCTTAAGTCGAAAGGGAATAGTCCCAACTATGTTAGAGACACACAACACAGTAGGAAATGTGCAACTTTCGATGGAGTAGTCCACACGGATGCGGGAGTCACAAAGACAAAGTGAACAGATAACACGTACAACACCCAGCGGAATAGTCCACATGAGTGCGACGGTCATTATAACAATTTTAAAAGGATAAATATGTCAAGTGTCCGACAGAATAGTCACATGGACAAGACAACATTAACAATTGATACAACACATTTCCAATAGTATATCCATTAAAACAACCGAAATAGTTAAATTGTCTTAATACAGGTTAAACCAACATGCATTATAAGCATCCAAAGAATAGTCTTACAAACGAATATAATACATGTGTGAAAACGTGCTAACCTATTAACAGGCTTCTAAATTAAGCGAAATTTCCAAGGCACATTCATACATCATACATCACTAACCTCGATAACTGGGCTTTGGAGCCACTACTTTCTCATCAAAGAAAATACTGCAGACTCTCAAGGCTATGTAGGAGAAGCCAAGGTGAAAAAGTATTTTGCATGTACAAATGAGGGGTATATGTAGCCAAGGATGAACTTGACCCTTGTGACTCTTCGACTTCCCTCATGACTGTTTGACTTACATGACTCTTTGACTGACACAACTCTTCAACTTCGTATGTGAATGTCTTGGACTTCCACATTACATTACCTTGATTACAATGGTATCGTCCGTAATAATGATGTGGCCAAGATGACTCGTGAAATGACTCGACATTACAGTGCTGGTATGTTCATGCTGATGGTGGTGTCCATGTCGAGCTGCACTGCTGCTGAATGATGAGTGAGCTCTTGGTGTATCATAGCTTCACCTTTGCATGGCAAGGTGCGTGGGGTCTTTGATGGTCTTGGTGTTTGCTTGATGTTGTATGTGCATCTATCCTCTTCGCTGGTTCTTGGCATGCTTCATGTGTTCATTCGTTCGTGAACAAGTCTCCTTGCATGTGCTCCTTGTTCATCCCATTCGTCATTGCGCCATGTCTTATTCATGTACTTGTATCTGTAGTCACTCTTGAGACGACATCAAATCCAAAAATCCCCTAGTCTACCATGATGCATCATATTTCACTTTTGGGTGCAGGTGATCAGGAGGGAGGAGAAGGCTCTGAAACTGGGCAAAGAACATTTTAGGTCGAGATGCAGGGCTCCGGGGCACTGTCAAGAAAACTGCACATAAGTCATTGAGAGGTTGGGTTGGCAGTCCGAGACAGTAGTGAAATTTTGTGGGGTATAGCTCAACTAGGAGGCAAAACTGCGTAATTTTTCTAGTGAAGGTGGTGCAGCCAGCATAGAACACTGGCAATGAAAGCTGCACAGATTTTCAAGGGAGGTTGGGAGCGGGGTTTGCTGTAAAAAATACACAGAACTGGGAGGCAGTCATGCAGGACATGTCTATGTAGTTTCCGGGCTGAGCTGGGTGTGAGGAAGTTGGTGGAAAGTCCAAGAAAATTGCACAATTATCAGGAGGAGTAGCAGCCCTCCTAGCAGGGGGGCTGACTGATAGAACTGTGCAATTTTCAGAGAAAGTACAGTGACAGGTAGCGAGTGCCTATCCTTCTTATTTGCGTAATTTCTTTAGTCAGCGGAGGCAAGAATTCTCATAGCTTCTGCACAAATTTTGGGAGGAATGAAGCCCAGGGTCATTGTCTACTCAAACTTTCTGGTTGACCAACAGGAGGCTTGATGGATTGGCTTGCGGGGAACGCAGATTGAAATGGCTTCTTGAGAAACTTCTACGTTGTTCTTGGTGACAGTCAACTAGGTCGATTCCATAATGGCGTAGTGCAGACTGCCTGGGAGGAAGACTCAAGCTCCATGCAATTCTGGGCAGTAGTGCTTGGTCACTGAGGGTTGAGACTATGCAGTGCAGCTCAATGGAGGTCTGACTGATGGAGGGTGGTCTAGTTGACAGATTTTCTGCAAAATGAATGAGTGTGTGAGTGAGTGAACTCATGTATGCATGACCTTGCGAACACACACTTAACATGACTTGATGACAAGGCATCTCGAATCAAGAAGACAACATATGCTCAGTGTGACTGTCAAAGGGTGCGAACTACAATTGTGACACTTGAGATAGATTGTTGAACAACCATGACAATACTTGTGTGACATTGCATACAACTTTGTGTGTGAGTGCACTAGATGCTTAACATAGCGAATACAACTTGTACACACGAAGACATACCTTGAACATTGCCAAAACATGACTACAAGCATGACATTGCGACCAACATGCTAAAAGACGACCAGTGAATGGTCAATCAAAGAGGGTGTAAAGACTCGACACGAGCACATGGGATGAGCCCAAGTGTTTGCAAACATCAAGAGAAAACCCAAAAAAGGTTCTGAAATTGGATGTATGCCAAAATTTTGGAGAGTGTTGCAGCCGCTACAACATATTCTTACCCCATAATCTACTATCCAATTAATATTGTGTGAGATAATAATTATTTATCATTATGGATTGTTAGTAAGTTGAATATGTATAATACATGTAATTGGCAATCAAGAAATGTGTATATTAAGTATTAATTGTATACAGTCTTAGAATAAACACTTAATAGTTATAGATATTAAGTGTTAACTATGTAACATCTTCGAATAAATAGTTAAGAATTATAAACATTGTTACACCTCTTTAGTCGTGAAGTTAAGGTCAGATGCATAGGTTTTTAAGGTCAGATGCATAGGTTTTTAAGAATAAGTTATTTATTATTTAGTGGAATTTTATATAAAATACAGATTATAAGTGGAATTATAGTGATGGAAATTAATAATTACAAAAGAGTAAAGATTATGAAGAAGTTATTTATTAGTTAATGGAATTTTCTATAAAATACATACGATAAGTGGAATTATGGCGATGGAAATTAATAATTACAAAATAGTAAATATTTTCTAATAAATAGAGCAAATAGGTTTTAATTCATGGTTTCGCTATAAAAGTATGAATGACTTAAAAAATAATAAAAGAATCCATGTATATGTATCTCTAGCATAGTTGTGATAATATAAAATTATAATATTTATTATAATTTATTAATTAGTGAAATTTGTAAAAAAGTTGTGTAATATTTAATTTATAATTAAAAAAGTGTACTATAGAAATAAAAATGTGAAAAAACAATTTGTGTGCATGTGAGTACACCAATGTTGTCTACTCACTATATTTGATAATAAAAAAATGTCTAGTGATAATCTTGAAATTTTATTTATAAATAACCATAAAATAAGTTTGTTTTTTTTTTTTCCAAAAATTATTTACTTAAACCAATCTAAATTCATCTTAAATAAGATGCAAAACATTTTTCAAATTTTACAATAAAAAAATCTACTTAAGAAAATGTGATCTCTTAACACTTTATAAATCTAAAATTAAAATAAATATTTATATATAAATATAAAACTTAATTTATATTAAACTCTTAAATAACCTAATATTTTATTATAATTTATATTTTAATTATTATTATTCTTATATTTTAATTATTATTAATCTTATCAAATTTGCTGATTCATCATTATTAATATAATATTAATAAAAAATTAATACCGTTTTGAATTTCACAGAAATTAAATTTAAAATCTTATTACAGTGTTTACACAATCCAACCTCATGAAAAAAACTACATCTTCTTATGACGTCTGCCCTACTGAGAATATTGGCCAAATGTACAGTAGCTACTTTCTGACAACCGTTTAAAGACACGTAAATGAAAATGTGGCAGAGAGGATGTTTTCAACTCATAAGTTATATTCATATCAAATTATTCTACCTTTCAAGTGTTGGTATTTTGGGATATGTTGGAACAGAAATGCAAGAAAAACAAGGAAAGTTTGGAGTAATGGTAAGGTAACTAAAAATAGTTAGGGTTAAAATATGTTGGAACAGAGATACAAGAAAAATGAGGAAAGTTTAGAGTAATAGTAAGATAACTAGCGTTGTCTCTTTGGAATTTTTTCCCTAAATTATAGTGTTCTATCCACCCAGAGGATGGTAATGGTGAAGGTATCAGGGGAAGAATCTCAGCTGAAGAAGCAACATATTACATTATATATGATGATGCATAGCATCCAACATGTAGGCGTGAATCGAACCTGGATGGGAAGGGCATTATTGCACCGTCCCAACCCCCTGAGACACAACCAACATTAATATATGGTAGTACAACATTAATATAGAGTAGTTTAATGATGATAATTTTGCTTAAAAAATAATAAAAAATGTGATATGATTTTAACTAAAATTTACTAGAGATTTTGGAAAATTTAGATTATAGTTTTCAAGCCCTTGGCTTATTAGATGCCCCAGATTTTTTTTCAATAATATTAAATTAATTTTCACCTTTAAAAAAACAATTCAAAAAATATTTATTTTTTCATAAAAATAAATTTGATAAATTTTAAAATTTTTAATTATTTAAATTATAAAAAATATATATATATTATTTAAACAATTTTTATCTCAATTTATTCCATAAAATTAAATTATATTTTTAAAAATAATTATTCCTAATATATATTTAACAAAAACTAAACTATATAAAAAATACTTTAAAAGAAGATATTATTCTCACCAGACCTAAGTTACAGACTCTCCGCAACCTTGATTACATAACAGCCCATTTATAAGTTGTTATAAAAATAGTGAAATAAGAATTGGGTCTCCAACCATATTGTTTTCACACTACCTTATTCTTCACATGCGTAAAGGCGTTGCTTTGGTGGTTAACTGACGTGTAAATTTAGATTGGATGCTTTTTACTCTTAATAAATTTATAGTTAAAATGGATTTATATTAGTATTAAAAAAATAGAGATATATATTATAAAATGCAATGAGTAATCTAGTGAACCCTATTTCTTTCTACTATTTAATTAGTAATTTGTTTTCTTGATTGCAGGACATGTAATTAAGTCTAAGCCTCCGAAGCTCTACAAGTGTCACATTTTTTTGTAAAGAGAGAAAAAGTTCATATTTTCTTCTTATTAAGAAGTAACTATTTTATTTTACTTCTAATTACTTTTTTCTTTTAAGCTAAGGTTAACCTTAATACACATATATATAAACACACTTTCTGTAGAGTTCATACTAAAATATATTAGTTAATATGGATATTCAAACATTTTATTTAAAGTTTATATTGAGATAGACAAAGTAGAATTAAAGTGAAATATCAACAACTGAGTTAATTGTTGTGTTAATGGATTTTTATTTGTTTATTTATAAGGTTATTTAATTTTTGTTTTTTGGTTGGTTGACATGTCTAAAATTATTTTTATTATTTTTTTGAGGATGTGGCATACTTACACATGTGCTTGATAATGGATTGTAGGATGAGTCTCTCAACTCAATCATGACAAGGGCTAATTACTTTACAACTAATCCATATTTATTGAACTATTTTATAATTGAAATATAATTTTACTTTCTTGAATTTGATAAATATGGACATCTTGATTTCTTTTCAAATCATTATATTTGGAAAAAATTGTAAAACTAGCACAATTGCATTTATTAATGTGGTTGATATACTTTGATTGACATCATTTTTATGAGCTTATTGAGATATAAAAAGTGGAAAATGTTGTCAATTTATTTATATCATAATTACTAATTTAAAGGAATTTATTGATTTTTTTAATATTCATCCATTAGTTTGATTCAGCCAAATTATCCATATTATATTCTTCCTGGCCCAAAGAAACTGAGCATTCAATAGGGTAAGCTAAAACAATAAGCATCTTTACTCATATTACAAGTAGGTTTAGTAAATTTCGAAATAAATAAAGCAAATTTTTTTTAATTTACTATTAATTTTTTTATAATTGTAAAATTTTAAATCAAATTATTTGCATATTTTATTTTGGTCGAATTTGGATTCAAATTTGAATTTGGTAACTACGGTCTATAACTACATTACTAAATGTGGTTGTGTTAGTTACAACTAATGTGTGTGCTAAATCCATTGACCATGGATGACTAAGATTAATGAGGTTGACAAAGTTGACCATGGTCAAGCTTACATTAATATTAATGCTAATATTACAAAAATGGTTACATTAATGGTTGAGATGGTTAATGGAGTTGACCATGTTGGAAGAGGGTTGATTATTATTGATCATATTCAGCCATAGAGATCTTGAAAATATATTTGTGTTATAATTAATGAAATATTGTTATTAATATAACATTATTATAGTTACTAATAATAATATTATTAATGTTACTAATATTAAATCTTAGCAATACTTTTCTAAAAAAATTACTAGTAATAACTAATAGTGGATATAATTGTTATTATGTTATATAAATATTAGTGAAATTTAATGTTAAATATTATTATTAATAATTAATAATAATGATATTAACCATTACTTTAATATAAACGTCATATATATTATAAAATGAAATTACAATAAAACAAAGTTATAAATGCAATATAAATTTATTATCAAATTTACTATTATAATTAATATTAATAACTCTGGAATGAATGATTTGCATGAAGAGAAAATCTGAATATATGCAAGGAGAGGGAGAGTATTGGAATTATATCTTTCCATTTTCTTTATTTTCTTATTCACATTATTTACAATTTTCTTAATCCCTAAAGATTAGGTGCCAACATTCCCCATTAATCTAAAGGGATGTTGATGAGTCCAAGCATCATTCAGAACCTTTCAAACTTTTTTCTTCAAAGAGCTTTGGTGAATATGTCTCAATCTAATAACTTATGGAGCAATGGATAGGTGAATAGCTTAGCCTCAATATAATGTCGAATCAAATGTCACCTTGTATTGACATTCTTAGTTCGATCATAAAACTTTACATTCTCGATCAACTTTATTATAGAAGTATTGTCAATCAAAAAACCTAATCCATCTCAAAAAGTTTTAATATTTAATGGTAAATATTATTATAATTTTAATAATATAAATAATAATATTATTAAATATTATATTAATATAAAAGTTAAAACTAATAATTCTTATATATATTTTAAACCTAATATAATTATACACCTAACATCTAAGTTAATAAAACTTAATATTATTATAAACCTAACTACTTTAAAATGTAAAACCTAAATTTAAACCTAATTACTTGAAAACCTTATACCTAAGTTAATAAAACTTAATATTAATATAAACCTAATTATTTAAATACTTATTGTAAACCTAATTACTTTAAAGCCTAAACATAAATTTAATTACTTTAAAATACAAATTATCTACACCAGATTCGGTCGAATATGAATAACGTTCATATCGCTAAACATTAACCCCTTTCTCAATGTTGTATAGACCATTTGAATTTCGAGTCTGAAGTGCGTGCACTAACGCTATGGTTTGGAAGGAGTCGAGAAGGGTATCAGTTGTCAAAAAAAAATGAAGAGACTAAGGATTCATGTAAAGGCCAATTATATAACTCAACGGCATATTACCGAAGACTATATAGACAAATTGAACATGCTACATAATTCAATACACCTCGGTTTTTATTATCAATTCAATCCATGTTAATATATAATGTGAATATGGTTTTGATTAATCCTTATATTGGTGAACGACCAGTGGCATAGTATATTTGTAATCATATTGGGTAAATTTTAATTTTAATTTTAATGTATTTGAATATATGATTTAAATATGGAGTGTAAATTTAAAAAAGTTTCATGAAAGTGTTGTAATTTGAACTTTATTGCATCAAGATGGTAGTATTTGTACTTGTGTTTCTTTCCTCACTCTATCACGGCTCTAGCGAGCAGATATGCAGTGGTTCATTTACAAAATGAACTTTAATAAAGGAATGTGAAAAGTATTCCCATGCATGGAGTTTGTAGACATTTTTGGGAAAATGGGTAGAAGTTTTGAGTATGTGGATGAATGGTCTTCTGAAATAGATAGAAGTCCTCTAGAAGTACGAGACTCACAGAAAGAAGAAGATATGTGATTTTTAATCATAGTAGTTTTTCCTTAAGCAGCGATAGGAGGTTAATTATAGTAGTTATTCCTTAAGCATTAATAGGAGGTTTTTCTGCTCCATTGCATTATGGACCATCTTTTTGTACTATTTATCCAAAATATGTAGTTACTTTAGATGATCATTATATCTATGACCTACTTAAAGCCTGCATTCTTCCTTGAGGATTTGATACGTTTGTTTCATCCCTCACATGCCAATTAAAATGCATTCTCAAATGACACCCTTTCGTCTCTCTGACCTTCTTGAAAAAAAAATCCACTCGCATAGCATACTAGAGAGAGATCATTCTTCCAATGCCCAACCTATCATATTTGACTGGACACACATGAGCTATCCAACCTCTCCGGAAAATAAATACCATACTTACAAACAAGCTCTACTAGAAACTGAAAGGAGAAAGTCTTTCAGAAATCCAGACAAATCACCAAGGATCAACTCTCTTTTGGTCATATCCCTCCTACCCCTAGTTGTTCATCTCTGCAAATTACAAAACTTCAACATACCTGTAAATCCATCAAGAAAGACCCAATCTTCCATTCTAGAACATATACAAATTGTCTAACCTACATTGATAAAATAGAAGTCGTATATGGAGCCCTTAAGTTTGCATATATTGTTGAAAAATGTACAACAAGAAATGTTAAATTTAGAATGTGCTAAAAATAGCATGTCTAAAAATAGCAGTTTGGCCAGTGAGGTCATTTGCCACATTGGGTGAGATGCAAAACTACTAAAAATAGAAAGTTTTAAAATTAGCATTTCTAGGTCCCTTCCTATTTATAGCAGTCCCTAGTCTATCTATAGGAAGTAAAATTAATTTTGGTCTTAACAGCAGTTTGGAATATTAATTAATTAATTCTCCATGAGTTAATTAGTGAAAGAAAAGCAAACTTGAAGTCTTTGTGAGAACATGCAATTATTTCTCCACTAATTGGGGAATGCGTCCTTGATTTGCTCCACTGATTGAGGAATTAAGGATGAGTTCTATATTGAGAGGATCAATTGACTCAGTTTAACTTAGTCAAGTTCAGTTAGATTAATTTAACAAGTTGTTAAATTAATGAGATATAGTTTGTTGATGCTTCCATGGATGTGACAACTATTATTTTCAGATAACTATGTATTCACTCATGGATAACTGATGCATGTCAGTTCAGACAGAGACCCAGTTGAGATCAGAGAAGGGACATTGTACTATCAGTTGGATGAATATTTTTCCTGTAAAGGAAGCTCATCCATGATGAGGATTTATCTCCTTCAAATTTGTGCAGTTAGATCAGAGGTTAGTGAGTGTGCGAAGAGGCCAATTCACATAGGTGGCAGCACTGGACCCCAAGGAAAATTGCACAAGGAAATAGGAGGCTTGGAGGTTAGAGGAGAAGGTTTGTGAGAATCCTTTGACTATCTATGAGCAACAAAGAGATTGCAGAGAGAGCAGGATAGCTTGTGAGCTGATTCTTTTTGTAATCAGGACTATATTTCCACTTGTATGATAATACAAAGTTGGGGTTTTAGGCTGAGGCTTTCCTCGGGTAAATTCTTCTGTGTTATGTGTGATTGATTTCTCCATATCAGTTATATGTGTTCTTATTGATGTTGGTCATGGTTGATTAAGCTTCTGCTAAATTGTTTGTAGAAGTAGACCAAGTGTTTTGCTTTAGTACATTGCATTACCAGGTGATCTGCAGGTGAGAAATTTCTACATGGTATCGGAGCTAGCTGATTTGTAGAAAAATTCTATGAAATTCTACATGGTATCAGAGCACAGGTGATCAAGGAGAGAACAGTATATTGGGAGGAGATTTCAAAGTTTTGAGTTTTGGACTGAGAGTTTGCAGAGCAGATCTGAAAATTTATGTACAAAATTTTCAAAAATAAATAGCAAATTTGGATTCCTTGCAGAAAAATACCCAAAATAAAAAATAAAAAAAATCGGTTGAATCGGAGTTCAGATGAGGGAGATATCGCTGATTTAAAATCAACTCTTTTTCTAGAAAATTTCGTGATGGCGGGAAAGTGGAAAGAGATTGGTGTGTTAGCCAAGAACCTGTATGCACTTGAAGTATAAGATGCATGAAAAACCTTGAGGAGCAAGGCAAAGGTTAGATACTTGGTGGTTGAGAGGGAGAGTAAATTACCTCTCAACATGTAGAGTCAAAAGAAGTCTCAAACAATTGTGGAGGAGCCACGATTGATGTAGCAGCTTCAGGAGGTTGTGGAGTAGCCACAACAGGGGAAGCTGAAACGAGATCGAGTAGAGTCAACTACTCATGCAAAGACCTCCAGTAGGGGGAAACCTCGAGCCAGGTGGGATGAGGGATCACATGCAGCCATACCTCCAGGTAGGAGGTGGGGCGATATAGAGTGATCGTCCCAAGGAGGAGGGGCAAGATCCTTGAGGTACCCAACCTCTTGGATGAGACCTTGCTATAGGAGCCCCAATGTAGAGTAGCAGGAACTACGTGATTGGGTAGAGACAGATGCAGATGGAGTGGCAGAGAGAGCTATAGTGCCGGGAATCCCAGGACAACGCATAGCTAGCAGGGTGCAGCGATGCGAGAGGCACACGTGTTTTTCACAGTGCTAGGTGGCATAGAGAGATGTGCAATGGTGTGAAATGCATGGAGATGTTGCAGTAACGCAGATGTCAGAGAGGGAGGACTTGTCAGCAACAGGTAGTGCTTCAACATCAGAGTATGTTCCTAGCCCAACAGAGTGGTCAGTTGGGAGTGGTTTTTGTTCCAAGTGTTGTTGGAGCAAGTGGACCGAGTAGATGTGTTGTATGCAGAACATTCTAGAGTTACAAGATCGGGTTCGAGAGAAAGCCTTTCTTGTTGAGAGGGAGAGTTGAAAAATGTGCAACAAGAAATGTTAAATTTAGAATGTGCTAAAAATAGACCTGCTAAAAATAGCATGTCTAAAAATAGTAGTTTGGCCAGTGAGGTCATTGGCCACATTAGGAGAGAGGCGAAATTGCTAAAAATAGAAAGTTCTAAAAATAGCATTTCTAGGTCCTTTCCTATTTATAGCAATCCCTAGTCTATCTATAGGAAGTAAATTAATTTTTGTCTTAACAGCAGTTTGGAATATTAATTAATTAATTCTCCATGAGTTAATTAGTTAAGGAAAAGCAAACTTGAAGTCTTTGTGAGAACATGCAATTATTTCTCCACTAATTGGGGAATGTGTCCTTGATTTGCTCCGCTGATTGAGGAATTAAGGATGAGTTCTATTTTGAGAGGATCATTTGACTTAGTTTAACTTAGTCAAGTCCAGTTAGATTAATTTAACAAGTTGTTAAATTAATGAGATATAGTCTGTTGATGCTTGCATGCATGTGACAACTATTATTTTCAGATAACTATGTATTCACTCATGGATAACTGATGCATGTCAGTTTAGACCGAGACCCAGTTGAGATCAGAGAAGGGACAGTGTACTATCAGTTGGATGAATATTTTTCTTGTAAAGGAAGCTCATCCATGATGAGGATTTATCTCCTTCAGGTTTGTGCAATTAGATCAAAGGTTAGTGAGTGTGTGAAGAGGCCAATTCACACAAGTGGCAGCACTGGACCCCAAGGAAAACTACACAAGGAAATAGGAGGCTTGGAGGACAGAGGAGAAGGTTTGTGAGAAGCCTTTGACTGTCTATGAGCAGCAGAGAGATTGCAGAGAGAGCAGGATAGCTTGTGAGTTGATTCTTTTTGTAATCCCGACTATATTTCCACTTGTATGATAATACAAAGTTGGGGTTTTAGGCTGAGGCTTTCCCCGGGTAAATTATTTTGTGTTATGTGTGATTGATTTCTTTGTATCAGTTATATGTGTTCTTATTGATGTTGTTCATGGTTGATTAAGCTTCTGCTAAATTGTTTGTAGAAGTAGATAAAGTGTTTTGCTTTAGTACATTACATTACCAAGTGATCTACAGGTGGGATATTTCTACATGGTATCGAAGCTAGCTAATTTGTAGAAAAATTCTACAAAATTCTATATATATGTATATGGGTTTTTTTGTCAAACTTCATAGAGAAAATATAGAAATGACAGTCAAAATACCAACATGAGAATTTTCATATGTCCCCAGAAGAAATCTTCCAGCTACTCCTTTTCGTTAATATCATTTTAATGGAAATATTAAACAAGAATATTTTCCAGTCAAATCATCGATCATCTTCGACTGATACAAGTGTTTCTGATGACTACAAGCTGTTAAATTATTCAAATCTTCAAGAAAATTTAACAACTAAAAATTTTGATGATGTTCATAAGGATCTTTTAAGAATAATTACTTCTAATGAATTTGAAAGAAAAGAGCTCCAAAATATTTTAGACAAATTGGACATAGTATCCTATGTTCTAAGTGATACTGAAGCAATAAAAACAATCATAGAAAAACTCAATATTAGGATTTATATTCTAGAAAAGATCTATTTCAGGGTTATGGAACTCTCTAAGTCTTTCCAGAAGTGATTCAGAAATCTTGGAGCCTTTGACTTCTTTCTGATAAGAAATCCCTAAATATGACATTAAGTTTGGTCATAAAAGGCAAAAATATCTTAATCCTTTTACTTGTGAAGTTGAACCTGAATGGGATTTCAAAATATTCGCCAATTTGTTTTCTATTATTTTAAAAGACATGACTAGATTTAGTTAATGGAATCTTTTGTTTCAAGATAAACAAAAATATATGGAAATTTAGCTTTAGAAATTGAAGGTCCTAAACAATTTGACAAAACTATGAGAGAAGCCTCTACAAACACATCAAGGCTAGCTAATATAGGGAGCCTTAGCATCAGAGTAATGAATAAACTCATAGCCACAATGCCAGAGAGTCCTATACTTAATATAGGTTGTCAAAGTAGAGAAGAAATTAAGGAATCATTATAGCTTTTGGGACATTAGAGTATTGCTAAGAAAGTTGAATAAAATACAATTGCATCAAGGCATATGGCTAATCTCCTCATTGCAGAATTTACTAGTCTTGCATGGGAACAGTGGCACTAGTTGCCTCAAACAACTAAAGGTGAATTCTTAAACTCCGCCACTCAAAGAGTGATTTACTTGAAGCTTTAGGATTGCAATTCTATGGTGTTAAAAAATTTGGGTCATATGCAGAGCATCTTCAATCTCTCTTCATCTATCAGAGATTAGGAGATTTATCTCTTAAGCATAAATATTTTTGTTATATGCAGAAATTACTCATAGGAGACGGTAAATCCATTAATCCTACTTATATGAAATATTATATTTGTAGTTTTCCAAGTGCCCTTCCATATGTAGTAGAGAAATACTTTAAGGATAAAGATATAAGGTTGTAAGGCATGACTCTTGTCACAGAAAATTATCATATAGATGTGGTTATCCAAGAACATTGCCTAGAGAAGAGTGAGTATCAAAATATTTTAAAAGGTTTCATAATATGTTTACTCCTTTGTGTAAAAACGTAGGCAAAATGTTAGAGTTGGGATATGATGCTTTTAACAAAGGACATCAGTGCATCAACTTTTCATTTTTCTACTGCAAAAGGTGCAAACATAAGAAGAAAAATATAAAAAATACTCCTGTAAGTCTTGTTGGGCTCTTGATCTTCCTGCTAAGCACTATAAAAAATCTAAAACCCACTCCCATAAACGTTCTTTTCCAAAGAAACCTTATCTCAAAATACCATTTGCTCCAAGAAAATATGCTCTTTGTTATAATGGCCACAAACCTTGACATTGCACAAATAAGTGTCCAAAGAAACCTAAAAACCCACATCTTTCTACTCTTTTCATGGAAGACCTTAATCCATAATGGTGGTATCTTTATTTTATTGCTTCTACTACTCCATCTCCATAAACTGATGACATCATCCTTCTTCCCACTGACGAAGATATTGATTCTTCTTCCACTTCTTCTTCTTATTTAGACATTGAACACCTTGCCAATCAATTTTGACTCCCAGATCAAGAAAATTGGGAGGGAGATAAGATAGAGACAATTCCTTCTAAAAATTCCCAATATCCAAGCTTTGGAGAATACTGCCAAACTCTGCAAACTCCAAGGCCATAGTATGTTATGTTTATGTTCACTACCCCCAAACAAAAAAGTATTGAAGAAAGACTTGAAGAAATTCAAAAAAATCTAGATACTCTTCCTATTTGGCAAGTACAAGAAATAATTGAGTTAAGAGATGAAAGAGACATACTCTTAAAGCAAGTGGCTATGTCTACTTCCCAACAACTTGCAATTTCTAGTAACTCTCCCTACTAGGAAAATTCATCCATCTACAATCATGTTGATCTCTATTTTGGCCCCTATAAGCACTATGGTAGACACTAATTTAGAAGAGACAAAGAATCTCTTTTGTTAGTCCAGATTGAAGAACAAAAGAAAATAGCTAAAGTAGCTTTAAAATAGGCTAAAGAGCTTAAAATCTTATTAGAAGCCACTAGGCTAGAAGAACATGTCTCCATAGATGAAGAAACATCCAGGGCCTATGATGAAATTGACTAAGATAAAGCTTATAAAGTGGGATATAAAAGAAAGAAAAAAGGGAATTGAAATTAAAGAAGGACCTAGAAGTGATGAAGATAGCATAATGGGCCTAGAACAAGAATATCCTACATTATTCTCTAAAGGAGTTAAGTTCTTCATAAAATTCTTGATTCACTCAAATAATAGAAAGCCACACTAGATAGATTATTTGGTAGACATGGTAGAACAACTCAATCTGATGAGGAAGAAAGTCATCCATGAATGTATGTGGAAGGAAACTAGATTCACACAAACTTCTTTAAATAAGACTGTAGTAAATGTTTTTGGTGAAACTGATCCTTTGTCAATATAAATTTAAGGAAAAATTTAGAAGTTGTATTTTATGGTGTAAAAGAATTTACACATGACTGCATCTTAGGATATGATCTTATTAATATGGTTAGCCCAATTAATTTTGATATAAAAAGACACGAGTTAATATTCCATATAGAAAATCATCAAGTTCAGACACCAATGTACAGAGATGATGTTTGTAAGATAAAAAATTTCACAGAAAAGGAAGAACACAGTAATCTTTGTACTCTTTGACACCTTTAGTTGAACAAGATAAAATGGAATGCAACATCTGCTATGAAGAATTCCACTCAGAAAATTTTCTTAAAGAAATCCTGAAAAAATAAGAGAAGATTACACTCTAGAATCCCCTAATGCTTTATGGAATAGAAAGCAATATTTTGTAAATATTCCATATGATCCTTTGGAAAAAATTATTCCCAGAAGGATTTTATAGCCTTAATGTGTCCTTCTGAGATCAAATTAATCTGAGAAGAGATAAAATATCTTTTAACAAAAGGCCTTATTGAGCCATCTAAGAGTGCTTGGGCTTGTAGAGGATTTTATGTTAGTAAGCACTCAGAGCAAAAGAGAGGGAAACCAACTTTAATTGTGAATTTGAAGCCACTAAATAAAGTTATCGAGAAAATTAGGTATACATTACTTAATAAAGCCTCCTTATTGAAAAAAATAAAGGAAAGATAATCTTCAGTAAGTTTGATTTGAAGTTTGGATTTTATCAAATTGGAATAACACGAGAATATCAATATAAAACATCTTTTATTGTACCCCACAGATAATACCAGTGGAAAATAATGCCCTTTGGTTTGAAAAATCCCCGAGGAGAATTTAAAAGAGAATGGAAGATATTTTCAAAGACTATCCATGGATAATAGTTTATATTGACGACATTCTAATATGCTCTAAAAAAATTCAAGAACATATCAAACATCTACAGAAATTTTATGATCTTGTATATCAACATGGCCTGGTACTTTCTATAACAAAGATGGAGATAGGGAAGATAGAGATTGAATTCTTGGGATAAAAATAACAAGAGGGAAAATTCTTCTTCAAGAACATGTCCTAAAAATATTCAAGAACTATCCACACAGGATATTAGATAAAACACAGTCAGAGAGGCTTTTAGGAAGTTTGAATTATAACAGACCTTTTTATATACACATTTTGCAGCAAAAACTCAATAAAAATCCTCCAGCATGGTCAGATGAAATGGCAACAACAGTCAAGAATATTAAGCACATAGTCCAGTTCTTGCTTCCTCTTTCTCTACCAACTGAAAAGGGTAGATATAAAATAGAGACTTATGCCTCACATGATGCATGAGGAGGGGTATTACTAGAAGAGCTTGAACGAAAAGAAGAAATTTTTGGATATGCCTATGGAACTTTAAGAGGAGCAGAATTAAATTACCCTTCAAGCAACAATAATTTTTAGTTGTCAAGAAGGCCATTTTACCTTTCAAGTTGTACCTAAAGCCTTAAATTTACAATCAGGATAGACTTAAAGATTTTGGCAAGCATGTTAAAAAAAAAATTAACTTGCTGACACACAACCATACCAATGTAGAAAAGTGGGTTGTTTAATTAAAAAAAATTGATTTTGATATTGTACATAAGCCAAGGTATGTGAATTGTATATCATACATGTTGTCTAGAGAAGCTCATGATAAAATTGACATATCTTTGTTCATGTTATCCAATGCAAAGATGAAAAGGATAAAAGAAGAAGATTTTATAACACATAAAACAATTTGTTTTCTTTGGCCCGAATCTCCAACAAAAGAATATATGGACTTTAAGATCATCAAGAAATCCTTTCTAGTCCCTTAAATATAAATATTTTAGAGAAATGGGAAACAAAGGCACTTTGGAAAATGAAGAATGCTTACAGTTGATTGGTTAGAAACATGGAGTTTGGATTGATGAAGAAGACAACCAGTGTTACTGTGATCTAGGTTTTGGCACAATGAATTGGACTACTCATTCTCTAATCCTACAAATGGTAAGGGAGAAAGGAAAAGTTATAATTTGTGCAGACCCTAATAAATGGTAAGGCATCCATGGACTGGTTGGACTCAATTTTTCCTTGATTAATTGTGTCCAAGAAAATATTGGGTGTAGAGACACAACAATTTCATCCTACACTTGCAGGAAGAAATGAAGGCAGTTGCTCAACAAGAACTATGGTTTAAATTCATCCCTAAGCACATTGGTGGAAAATCATACCATTAGAGCCTTTAAAATATATCTAATATAAAAATAATATCATAAATCCAAAAGGAAAAGTGGTCGGAATTGTAACAGAGGTAGAAGAGCTAAATCTCCAAGTGGAATCCCACTTCCAAGGGGAATTTGCATGTGACCCTTTTCCTTTCCTGAAAGGATATGATGTAGAATAGTGTTTTTGAATAATCTTTACCCAATCTGGCACAATAATATGGAATTCGAAAAAGCATATCTTCGAGGACCAAGTACTCAGGCTAATCTTGCAAACGATTATTCTTATGGCTTTAATAGACCAGAAGGGTGCTCATATGGAGAGCCCATGTGTATTTTGTTTTACTGATGACTAGTGAATATGTACCTTATCGTACTGGTAGACTCATGTGGACCTAGTCTGTTCCCATGGAATTTTAGTTAAATCATCCACCATGTCTTGTCGTACTGACTGACTTATGTGGAGCTAGTATGCTCTCATGGGAATTTTGCAAAAGTATCCATTGTGTCCTACTATAGGTTCCATGGGATTCCTCAATCTACACTGTGTAAGATTTTCCTAGACGAATCTCTATGTCTTGGAGGACTTCTCCAACTTTTGGTGAGGATTGACCCACATCTCACAGAATATACGGAAAATTATGATATGTAATATCTATGGTTAGGATGATTTTCGCACACTTTGTTAGATTGTCATAGCCCAAGGAGATGTCTTATGCTCCCTCGAGAATTTATAAATAAGGAAGGAGGATTCTCTTCTCCTCATTCAGAGTAAGGGTCAACCTTTAGTATATTATTTCCCTAAAACTGTGCCTTGTGTGATTATGTATGCATCTTGAAAAAACTTAAAGTCAGTCAAACTTCATAGACCAACAAGCCTGCACATATAGACCTATGATTTATATGTCAATCGAAAGTGGTGGGGCTCATAGGATGTTATATGTGAAGCTAAAGTGTAGGGCTCATAGGATTTTCTAAGTATGTCTATAATGTTTGTCTTCGGTTATGGAGGTTGTAGAATTTATAAGCCAATTGAGTGTTTAACTCGTATGAGCATAAGAGAAATATATGAGAGTCGTTATGAGTATATGAGCATATGAGTCATGCTCCGGGAGCGTATGAGAATAAATCCATCTATTTATTTTGGGATGATAACAAGAATATGTCAGCACCTTTCATTTTCAATGATCAAATTGAAATATGTAATCAAAAAAATATTAAATACACTTCCAATAGAGGTAACTCCTAGAATGGTTAGTAAAAGTTAATAAACATTATCTATATATATATAATATATATATATATATATATATATATATAATATCATTTACTGTATATTTGTTGGTAGAGTTCTTTCATTTTTATTTAGAAAATATAATTTTTACAACATTTCATTTTTATAGTTTATTGGATAATTTATTTATAGGTTATAATTTAAATAATAATAATAATTATTATAAATATATTAATATTTTTATTTTGTTTGTTAGATAATGTGGATGTTGAGATGACTAGCACACCTAACATGTGGATGTGGCTTTAGTAGCAACAACCTAGGGGCATCTAAGCTATCAAAATCATTTGGGGAGCGACTAGACCACATTAGCCCTTTGCATGACTAGATTTTTACTCCCAGTGTTTCAAATAGGTGACCTTTTTACTAGAGTGTCTTAATAAAGTGTTGAGAAGTGTAGCAAGAAAGGCTCAATTTGACTTAGCCTTGGTCAAATTGAGCAAATTCGAAATTTCCACATCAGTAGACAACTTAGAGGACTTAATTGAGATGAAATGGCTCTTGTCACTCAATTATCTAAGTAAAATTTGAATTAATGAGCCAGATTTCAGTTTGCATGTGTTGATTTCTAATTTATAGAAATCCAATTTAGTTAGTTTCAATTGCATTTAGTTAAACTAGTTCTAACAGTTAATAGAACTAGTGGAAGGTCAGTTGTCTATTGGGACAATAGTCTAATTCAGAGATCATTGAGGTAACTTATAAGTTAACCAAAAATACCTCATGCATGCAAGGAATTCGAATGTCTTAGTTGTGGTGGAAATTCGAAGGCAATGTACAGTTAATTATATGCTAGATTGAGTGTACAATTTAGAGCATTGGTCAGGTGATCAATCCTTCGGAACTGTGCAAGCAAAAAGGGGGGAAATTCCTATCTTTTAGGAGCTAATTTCCTTAGGTATTTGTGTAAGGAAATAGGAGCGAGTGTGGGAAGCACGAGTGCAGGAAACATGAGTGTAGGCACAACGAGTGTGGGCAGCGTGAGTGCAAGCAACGTGAGTGTTGGCAGAGAGAGCAAGTATTCACTTGCATGGTTTCTCAAGGTAAGCAAGGAAATTTTAATTAGTTTCTCTACCAATGATTAATGCAAACAAGGCTTAAGGGGTTTTTAGCAGATGCTTTCCCCTAAATACATATGTTTTCTTGTGCATATGATTGATGCATGTTTGCAAATATTTTTCTAAATTGTGAATTAATTTCCACAAAGCAGTAGAGTAGAATTTTGTCTCATGATTTATATTAAATTTCTTGAGCATTTGCAATTCTACCATCAAAATTTATACTGTTGGCATTATGTTTCAAGTGTTGTCCTTGATGGCAACTCACTCAGAGGTTGGTACAGGTGATGGCAACTTAATCAGAGGACAGATCTCGGTACAGCAGGACAAGAAAGAGATATACGCAGGTTCATCAAGGAGAATCCACGTATACACGTAGGTTTGATTCAGTAAAAGCGCGTACATGTGAAAAGTACCTTTGGTCCGTGGCAGTTAGTCCTTGGAAGTTGTGCCTATGGTTTTGGACCATGGTGTCTCGACGGACGTGTTGATCCTTAGTTTCGAAGTTGATGGTATTGGTTTGTTATGGTTTTGGACCATGGTATTGAGCAAGGCCTAAGGCTATATAAGGAGAAGATCATTAGGCAAAGGAGTGGAATTGGGGTGTCTGACGAAGTGAGAGGATCTGGTATTGCTGGTTGTCTGTTCGGGAAGTTTGGCAAGGGTCGGATCTGACAACGAAGGCATAAGTAATCATTTCTAGATCTGTACGCGGGTTTCCTTTGGAGAAAGTGCGTATACACGCGGTTTCGGTACAGTGTAGTAGCGTATTCATGATAAGGTTTGATATCTCAGGTTGCTGCTGATTCTGGTGGTTGTTGCAGAGTTCTGGTCTCTGGTTTGGGTGCTGTGTTCTTAATGACAGGGTTTCAGTGATTCAGTATTGGGTTGTTTAATGAATTATGATGCAAGCTTAAGTTGATGATTGTATTGCAGTAATGTTTGTTTTATACTCTTGGATCCAGTCTGAAAATTGATGAAACGTGGTCCCTGAAGATTGTAGGGTCAGCACCTACGTACTAGTAAATGGATCAGCTAGTACAAGAGCTGAGGGGGTTGTAGCTCCCTTCCAGAAGTAGTTGGAAAACGAGAGAGGGTTGTAGCCCTCTGCAGGTTGTAGCCTGCATACTGGTAAAGGACTGCACCAGTATATTGTAAAAGAAGTTTCTCATTAAAGAAGAAAGAAACGAATTGCAGCAGGTGGTTTTCACCCACATTGGGTTTCCACCTTATATCATGGTGTTCATGTGTGTGGATCTTGTGTGATGTCCTGTTCTGTTATACTGCACCTATTTACTGTTAATATGCTTAATAATGTCCTGATGCATTTACTGAAGATTAAGCTAACTGAATTATAAGATCTCTGGGTATACGCTATTTGCTTTAGACACAGTCGCGTGTATACGCTGGTTCACTTCATTGAAGTAGCGTATATGAATCGGAGTATGAAATTAAAAAGTTTTATCTGATCTGATAATACTGATTCACCCCCCCCTCTCAGTATTTTTTCCATCATTGTTTCTCATGGACATAGGGATTTTGTACATGCTTCCCTTGACCAAAAGAATATTGAACCTAGTGACCTAAGGCATTATGGTTTTGTACCTGATGCTCTTGGACAATAGGATTATGGACCTATTGATGTAGGACATGAGGATTTTGAGCTTGCTACTGTAGGACTTGACTTTGACCCTGCCCCCGTAAGGGTTGACCTTGTTGATATGTATACAAGGGTTGTTGCTACCTTGGTTGGTTTTTTTGTTGCAAGGGTTGACCTTGTGGTTGCAAAATGTCCCTGGGGTTGCAGAGGTTGGCCTTGCGATGATAGGGATTGAGAGGTGTGCAGAGCATATTGCATCTGCTGCTGCGCATTTTTCTACAATGGTTGCAAGGATTGACCTTGCGGTTGTTGCAATTGACCTTTCTGTGGGATCATTTGCCCTCACAGTTGTGCGGGGAGCCGTTGCTGCAACAAAGGTTGCCCTTGTGGGAACAAAGGCTGCCCATGTTGTTGTAGAGGCTATCCTTGTTTTCGCAAGGGTACTTGAATAGTGCCCGAGAAATTTTCGAACTGAATCTGGCCATAGCTAGGATGGATGTACTGCCCATATTGGAGGGTGTAAGGTTGATTAACCATTCCTTGAGAACCATATGGAATGTAAGGATTTCAGTATTAGACCTGATCACCATAGGGCGACTAATACTAAACATTAATCGACCCAGACGGGCCAATGAGATTCTAAACCTATTGATACTGGACATTGCTTGATCCAGTAGGATCAACAGGGTTATGAATAATACCAGAAGAAGGTTGGTTTATACTAAGCATGTGGCTTGTGAGCCGCTTATATTAGTGGTACCTGAAACCATAGAAAAATGACTTCTCTGGATGGTCTAGGTAACAGGGCTACCAGGCAACCGTGAACTGTAGAATACCTCCCGGTGAACCAAGAAGTATGAGCAGGCAATCTCCCCGAATGCAATGTTCGGTGTATCATGTTTGCAAGGTGGTCGACTCGGCATCCTAAGGATAAAAGGATTACATCCTAGAGGGGGCTCCCATTATATAATCGACGATACAAGGAGCATAAATCCATACTAGTGTTGTCTAATGCCAAAGCTAATGACAACTACTAGGTTTAAAGACACCGAAACACGTCTCTAACCTAGACCTTCTAGATATGATCGTTAATGTAAAATGTGCCTTAGGTTAATTGAATTCATTTTAAAGTTGATCTTGAGTTATGTTTTAGTTTTTAGGTCTTAGCAATGTGACTGGAAAAACCTTAAATGCAACTAAATGAGACAAGATCCTTTCAATTCGATGAAATGCCTACACTAGATAGGGTAGAAACTACTCAATAAAATGCAAACAATCAAGCAACTAAAATGAAATGATATTTCACTACCTTACTTTTTCAAAAAATAAACTAATGAAAATTGCATTCCAATTCCTAATTTCCTGACAAGCACTTAGCTATTATTCCTTTCAAAAGCAAAAGAGTTCTCTTCCTTTTTCAAATGCCGATGTAATTCTAGTCTTTTAATGATGGAAGTTATCATAGCACAATGATGCAATAAGCTAGCATTTCATACTTTTTTATGAAACAACGAAAAAACTTTTCACATATAATATTTTAGTGAAAACGTTCTCGAGACAATAAGCTCTTAAAGCAGATGAGCACATCAAAAGAGAAACTCATTAAGACTAATGAAACACCAAATTTACCAACCACAAGACAAGCAAAGTAATCCATGCCGGAAAAGAACGTTTAGGCAAGAAAATGAAAACTTTTCAAACTTGTGTAAAAGAGGTCAAAGTAATAAAAGGACGAAAAACGAAATGCAAGGAGTATGTACACCTACAACTTGATTTACTAAGATTACAAACTACTGAATGGATAAAAAACTAGATGCCCTAATGCCACTGACGACTCAATGACTCAATCAATCAAGTAGAAAGATGATAAGTAAAAAAGAAAATAAAACCAAATCAAAAGTAGCTTTCTAATCAGGGAGAAAATAGTCCAAAAGGCTTATAGGGTCAAAACCACAAGAGCAGAACACACTGGCCAATATTGGGGTTATGCCCTAATCTTCACTTATAGGCATCAGAGTGACTGCCTAACTGACAACAAGCACCAGAGGCTGGTTGGCGCAACTGTTTCTCAGCAACTCGTGCTAATTGGCATGACTGTCAGTGAATTAAGTGCACTGATCAAGGGAGCTAAGGAAACAAAATTTGAAATAGGGACCAGATCTGCTACTATGAATTTTATACTCAGGCTGGTAAGCAGGAGAAAAGAAACAAAACCAAAGGGAAAAAGTGGAACTACAAAATTTCTCATGAAATCATGAAATCCAAGACAAACAAAAGGATTGGGATCCCTAGTGGAGTCACCAATTTGTGGTGAAGTAGAATTATAAGTGCGAACATAAACAAATTCGTCTAGCCTGATAATAGGTCTAGCCATAATAGATACATTATATGGAATATTTCCTTAGGTTAGAACCAATCAAGAGGGCCTACCTCTTGGTATGCTTATTCCATTTGATTAAGCCCTTTATTGCTCGCTCCAGCTATCTCTCGCTTCCTTCTTCAAGCACCCAATACAAGTAAACAACCGCAGACAAAAAACGTGATAAACAAATTGTAATTCAACCTACTTAAGAAGTCAAGAAACATTAAGCCATGAATACGTAAGATGAAAAATCATGTAGGAAACCAATCGATAGTTTCATATATTAATAGCAAAAAGAAATTACAATCATTTGTCTTGACATTGCAGTCCTCCTCTGACAAGACCAGGTTCCCACACACTTCTGATAGCATTCCATGATGGCCTCAATCCACAATACTTTTAAGGCTTTTCCCTTTAGGTTTCACTCCAAACCAAATCACACTTCTCCCTCACACAACTAGATAGCTGCAACTTAAAATAGCTTGTTGTTTACTCAAAACCAAAATAACACTAGCACACCCACATTAACACAAGCATAAAATACTAAGAAATTGTAGAAGGAGGAGGAGAATTGATGGGAAAAACAGAATCAAGTTTTTGTGAATTTACTAGGCTATTTGCTGGAAGGTCGAAGTGATATTTTTGGGTTGAAGTTCTACTACTACAACTAGGTCAAAGTTTCTGGGTCGAAGTTCTGCTACTGCAACTAGGTCAAAGTTCTGCTGCTGCAACTAGGTCAAGGTTTCTGGGTCGAAGATCTTCCATTGCATATAGATCGAAGTTGTTTCTAAAAGGTTGTAATTTGCAGAAGAAAGGAAGGGTTGACTTTGTGGTTAGAGGAAGTTTCTGTCTAGGTCAAGGAGTCTTGGATTATCTCATGAAACTATTAAAGGAAGATTTGTTGACCGAGTTTTCCCCTAGATGGGAGTTTTTCCCTAGTTGTCTGCCCACATCTGGTGTCTTTGGTATTCGTGTCATGGTTATTGGTAATTGATTGATGAACTAAGATAAAAGAAGAAAACAAGAAAGTTAATAAGAATATAAGAATATCACAAGTAATTATCGACATAAAGAAAATATTTCCGCGTTTTTTATTTTCCAACATGGTATCAAAGCTAAGGTGAAGAAGAATGAAAAAGGTAGCTTGAAGATCTATTGAAAGGAGAATAAGGAGTTTTAAGAAGTTTGAATAAGGGTCATCAAGGAAAAGGATCATATAATAATTCAAGATTACCATATTCAAGAACAATGTCTAACTCAATGAAGGGAGAAAACAAATTAGAAGGAGAATCCAATTATAGGGCATGGAAAAAGTGGATAGATCTCATCCTCAAGAAGAATAAAGTCTTGAATTTAGTCAAAGGAAAAGTAAAGAAGCCTACAAATGATTCAAGCGACGTAGAAAAGGAAAAGTTCTGAGAAGAAAACACATTGGCCATGACCCTAATGGTGGATGGAATAAAAGACAACCTCATCCAATATATATCCAACATAGTTTCCACTCAAGAGATGTATGAGGCCTTATCCAATTTATTCACAATCAAGAATCTTGGTCAAATTGCAAGTCTTAATAATGAACTAAGAACTATAAAGATGGAAAAGGAATACAATGTGGCATCCTTCTTTGTAAGGATAACTAGAATTAGAGATGGACTCTGAGCAATAGATGAGATAGTACCTGAGAAGGAGCTTGTAATCACTGCGCTTCTAGGATTACCAACATCTTGGATTGCCTTTTCACCAGGTCTCAATAGTTGGAAGGAAACTCCTACATTTGAACAATTATGGAATAAATGTAGGAAGAAGTCGGAATTTTATTAATATGGAAGAAAGAGAATGAAGAAGAGAAAATTTCAAATGCCTATTCCACTAATCAAAAAATCGAAGGAACCTTCAAGAAGTCTAAATGGCCTAAAAGGAAGGTATAACTATCCAAGATTGAATGCCACAATTGTCACAAGATGGGTCACTATAAAAGTGATTGTCCCGAGAATCTGACAAATAAGAAGAGAGAAAGGGAACATGCAAATGTTATTGATGAAAGACCACCAAAGAAGAATAATATGGAAGAATCCAAAGTAAAATACTTATTTTTTAAGGAGTCTTAGGGACTTTATCCCATATGTATCCTTATACTCTAAAATTTTTGAACTTTTTTTCTTTGTACTTTGATTTTTAGTATTTATAGGTTTAACATGATTTGGAAACACATTTTTGTATTATCTTTTAAATTTATAGGTATCCCTCGAGATTGGATTAAGAGGGAGTCTTCACCATTTTTCCAAAGTTTAGTAAAAACTTTCTGATATACTCAAGGGTTATGGAGAAGACCTCACAAGACAAAGCGTGATAGAAGTTTTATTGGAATTAATATTCTATAAGGTTTGTCTAGAAAACAAATCAAAGGTATATCTTAGACCATAAGCTTTGTTCTCTTCATGATAAAGGTATATTCATTATTTATAATAAATTTGCTTTACATTACTAACAAGTGTTCTGTCTAGGACCTTTGAATCATAGAGATTCTTATTTGGGTGATTAATCATTAGATTAAATCTACCCTCATTAAAATCATCCATTTTGTGGAACCCTAAAATTTTCTCTATAAAATGCTAACCTAATGGTATGTCAATGCTAATGTGAAAAAACCTAATCTACTTACGGTTACTAATGTTTGGGGTTTTGATTGTAATATCATGTTTAAGGTTTTGGTATTGTTATGGAAACCCTAGTACTTTAGGGTTGGATAGTAATGTATTCTTAAACCTTGAGGCTTTGGTAAATTAGGGTTTATGAGTAAAACCCTTATGTATTGACAATAAGCTCCTAGGAATGAAACCCTAGGTGTATGTTTGTACGTTTAATCAAAATCCTAGCCTAATCAAGATCATTATATGTCTAACTTTAAATTTATTGATTTTTGTGTCTTAGATTTTTCTAATATATGTTATTATATGCTTATGCATGATTATCCTAGATATGTATATGTGTTAACCTATTTGTTGATAATTTCTAGGGTTTGAAACTATGATGTAGTAGAATTTTGATATTCTAAGATACGGTGATGTTGTTTCCATTATATCTAGGGTTTAAAACAAGCCCTAGTAGAAGTTGGTCATTTAGTTGAAATCTTAGATTGTGTTATGATTGGTTTTGATTGTTGACATCTAAGGCTTAGTGTCTTGTAGATGGAATCTAGTAGAAGACTAACATATGAATTCTAATGCTATTAGATGCATTGCATAACTATACTTGTTTTAATTTATTATAGGGTTTGAAATATATTATAATATAGTATCTCATATCTATGGAAGAGATATAATGAGACTGATATCTTGATTGAGTTACTGAAGTGATCTAGGGGTTATAACCTAACCCGAGCAAAAATTTGAAGTTTAAAAGTATGTGTCTCTTGCTGACTATGAACCTAACTAAGTTTAGGTATTTGATGCCTAATGCTTCCATTATTGTATGATTATGATATAGCTAACTTCATGCTTATATATAAGTATTTGGTTGTACTTTCCATCTAAGTTGTGCAGGTACATAATCTTCAATATGATTAATATATTTATAATTAAAGTTGATTTGATTGATAAGAATGATGAAGGATGTTATGAATGATGATGATCTATATGACTCTAATAAGAAGGATGGAAGCCATGAAATATTCCCCGATGTCATAGAAATAAGTTGCTCTCCCTAAGTTAAGGGGGAGCCTGGATAAAAGAAAGGGTATAACTCCCAAGTTGAGAAGGAGGCAATATTATAGTCATGATGGATGCCTTGAGGAAGAAATTGGAGAATGTATATTGAGATACTCCTAAAAGAAGGAAAGTAGGATCTGGTTGTAGGATATGTTGCTGCATGTGAAGTAGGAAAGGAATCTGTATGATTGTGGAATATTATGTCAAGATATGTTTGGGAAGCCTCTAAGTCCTACTATGATAAATTGTGAAGCAACATCACGATTAGTGAAAACCCTGAAGGTCTGTGTTTACTTATGTATATTTGAAAGTTTGTTACTAATTGGGGTTGTGAATGTTCAGGTAAATATCTTGAAATTTTGGGATCATGATCGATGTTACTGATTTGTTTGATTGGGAGATATTTGATGTGTTGAGGAATTGTGTATGTCTAGGAGGACGTATGGTCAACCTGTGTGTTGATGTCTAGTTCTGTAAGTAGGGAGGGTGGCATTGGTCATAGAGCTCTGACCTTGAATTACAAACCTAGTTCCAAGGGTTGATGGTTAGAAAGTAAGCCTAATGGTACCTAGAGAGGTTGAAAGCTTTAGTCCATCTTAGTCCCACCCGGATAGATTGCCCTGGTCAAGAATCTAGTCCATGGCACCATAAGTGCCTAAACACTTCATGGTTCATATGTTTTGAGATCTTCCATGTACTATGTATGAATACCTCCCTAGTTAACATGAAGTGTGGAAGAAGTAACTAGGTTTAGTCTTCATACTTACATTTGAGTCATAATGAAATGTATTTATCAAAAGAAAGAAAAACGAATTATTATTATTATTATTATTATTGCATGGGTTTCATGATTGGGTCATCATGTTTTAGATAAAAATACCCATTGAGGACTTGTAGCTTTATATTAAGTCATTAGATTCATTGTCCATTTAATGAGATCCTTATTGGGATTTTGAATCATGTAAAAAAAAATATTATTGAGTCAAATATGTCATTTGTCACCTCGACACCAAGTTGGCCTACATGAGGGTAATTTGAACTTCAGGAAAGGGTATATATATAGTGCAATTCGATTAATTTGGAAGTATCACTCACACAAGTTTGACAGAGAAGAAGGAGGAGTATAAAAAGTGCAAAATTAGAGGAGGAAAATTGTTGGGAAAGACAAAATTGAGTTTTTGTGAATTTACTAAACCATTTGTTGGAAGGTCGAAGTGTTATTTATGGGTTGAATTTATGCTGCTACAACTAGGTTGAAGTTTTTGGGTCAAATTTTAACTGCTGCAACTAGGTCAAAGTTTCTGGGTTGAATATATGTTGTTGCATCTAGGTTGAATTTGTTGTTGGAAGGTTATCATCTGCAGAATAAAGGAAGGGTTGACTTGTTGATTGGAGGAAGTCTAGTCTAGGTCAAGGATTCTTGTATTATCTCGTGAAACTATTAAACAAAGAGTTATTGATTTGGTTTTCCCCTAGATAAGAGTTTTTCCATGACTGTTTTCCTACATATGGTGTCTTTGATCCTCGTGTCATGGTTATTGGTAATTTCTTGATGAACTAATATAAAATAAGAACATAAGAAAGTTGATAAGAATATAACAATATCACAAGTAAATATCAACATATAGAAAATCTTTCCACCTTTCCGATTTTCCAACAGGTGCGTTGATATGCAAGTAAGTCTAAGGTGCATTGGGGCGCTCTGTCTTAGAACAAAGAGATGTGTTGGGGAAGTTTTGGTCAAAACACAACACAAGAAACCAAACCAAGCTCAAAGATATGTTTTTCTAAGATCAATAAATGTCCGAATAAGTCATTTAAGGTTGCTTTGAGAGGTGAAAAGGTGCTAAGGTCAAGGAAACCACTAAGGGAAAATCAATCCTTAATGGATTCACCAATTTGTTATGCGTAATTTTCATGATTGTAGACAAAGGTGAATTCCATAGATCTAGTGGTCTGATCTAGAATAGAAAAAGAAAAAAATCATGAAGTTTTCCTTAGAGAAGTTAGAGTATGTGAATTAAGCCCACCTCGAATTTGTAGCAAGCCTTTCTTTCCTCCTTACTTATGAGTTCTAATTCCAACTGCGAGCACTATAATTAGAACCTACACACATGACTAAAACAAGAAAAAAATCCACACTATCCACATAGAATAGTCTAATATCTCTATTCAATGAATCAACATGACATTGAATACATGAGTGAAAACATAACACAACAAATATAGGAAAAAAAAAATACTATTTTTATTAATAGATATAGGAGAGAGTTTACAACCATAAATAACAACTGATTTTGTAGATGATTCCCCAAGTTGACTTGTTTTTCCTTGTCACAAATCACACATAAAAACCAACCCTAATGCATGAATATGATGACTCCTCTACGTTCAAGGCAGCAACATGAGGCCATTATCAATCTCCAAAATCCAACCCTAAGGCTATGGATGGCAGTAAATTTATACGATAAGCATGGTAGTGTAGGATTTACCATTATAGGCTTGAGATCCACATATGCGGGGAAGATGAACTCAAGGGATAAGAGGTGAAGTATACAAGGTAGGATTAGATAGGATTCGATCTCTTATCCATGGTAAATAGTTAAAGCAAAATTTGGAAGCTTATGGAAGAGGAAGCTTCAAAATATTTTTGAATTTTACCAAATTTGTAGAATCAACGCAACTGTAGAAGGGAGCAACAAGTACTTACCAACGCTAGTGCCTAGTGAAGCAAGATGTGTTGAACGTAGGTGACCAAGAGGACATGAAGCATTGGGGCTAAAAGCATTGATTTTGATCAATTTGTTATAGAAACTCAGACTTTTTGGAGGATATATGCTGAAGCCAATGTGAAGGAATGATGACAACATGTTCATGGATATTGATTGATCTAGTTTTTAGGCCTATTGATCATATGTGACAAAATAGCCTATAACAAGTTTGGGCCACAAGTTTGAGGATTGGAGTATTTGGGGACTTATCCCCATCCCTTTTCCTTTCGGGCCAAACATACTGAACTATTCGGGGGACTTATTGATGGGAATCCAAATTAGATACAAATTAAGGATCATCTGACCATACTTCAACACATTAAACCTTTTTTTTTTGCATTGGATGACATATGTTTAGATTTAATATGTTCATTAGGAAGGTTTAGAGATAATTGCATATCATGTGCCTAATATTATTTATTTTTGTAGAATATTGGACAAATTACGAAGATTTGGAGGATGAGATAATCTAGGGGATTATTCCCTACTACAAGATGGATCATGATTGGATAATAAATTAACATGATATTATGAAATTATTGAACAAATTCTAGAGCTCTAGCGATTGAGAAAATCTAGGAATGTGCTCCCTGTCATTTAATGAAGATTCCTAGTGTTGGGAACCAGATCCACCTTTTGAGGGATTTTGGAGGGGAAAGTTGCCTCCTTTAAAGGATGATTCTTCCCCATATATATTTATAAGTACCAATTCGAATTTTCCTCTAGGTTCGTGTATTTCTTAGTCTTAGTGTGAAGAAAAATGGTTATTTAGCAGCTCTACCTTAATTTCTAAGAGGGTTGTACTTGGATTGATTCAAATAATGAAGTTTGGTGCCATTTTTAGCTTATAAGGCTTGGTTTCCTTCATATGACTCTGATTATATTTTTCCTTGGCCATCCCTAGAGCCTCATAGCCATGGTGTACAATTTCTTTATCTTATTTGAATATTTTCACTTGCATATTTTATTCTTGTTTTTCCTATTTCTGCATTTAGTATTCATGTTTCATTTGTTGTAGGTTATATTGGTTAAATTATTGAAGTGAGTTGTTTTTATGTTATTTATGATTCACAAGAATGATACATCTTTAGAACAACCTTATAAATTCATATCCATGATTGATCTACTTGGATTGGTTTACTAGTTGATAATTTTGGAATTTTTGGAAGTATCTTGTAGCAAAATAATAGTAATTTTATACTAATTTTTAGCATGTGTTAATGAGATTATTTCAATTTTGTTGTAGCTTAAAAATTTCCAACTTAATAAAAAATTACCTGACAACATTTTCTCTTGATTAGCCTAGGAATTTGGGCACTTAGATCAACTTACTAGTTCATTTCTGCAACATTTATGGTTTTTAGTAGTAATTTTATGTTATTTTTAAACACATGTTAATGAACATATTTTTATTTTATTCCACTTGTATTGAGTCCTAAAATCATTATAATTAAATTCCCCATAACATTTTCACTTGATCAAGATAGGCAATTGATAGGTTAACTAGCTTACTAATTGTTGAATTTATGGTTTTAGAGTAATAATGTTCTACTATTTTTTAGCACATATTAACATGGGTATTTTTGATGGATTCCACTTGGATTGGAGAACTAGGACATCCTAGTTAATAACGTTTTTTCCCATCTAATTTTCATTTGATTTTATTTTGAATTCGACAAGTTAACTCTAGAAGTCACAATCTTGTAGAAATTTGTTTTCGAGATCTTCCTTGCCCAGATTCACTCCAAATTCATGGTATAAGTACATTTATAGCCTATGAATGATATAAGACCACTTTGGTTGATCTGAGACTTGGTTAGGTCACCATTTATCTCTTACATTGCTTTCTTATTAAATGTTGATTTCTGCAATTAATCTAGATTTACTTTCCAACAAAAGTAGAATAGATTTGCTTATTGTTATTTACCTTTTTTACAAATTAGAATGGTGGATTACATAGATATTTGCTCATTTAAAGTTTTTTCATTGCATTCTTTCACTTGCATCAAAGGGAGTCAGACCAGGAAGAGGAAGGTGTTTGCTACACCTATAGTGCCAACCCCTCTTAAGTTTGTACAAACCCTGGGTTGATAATTTAAGTTGGTAGCCTTGGGAGTTGCAACATTCTTGTTGAAATTCCAGGGCTCATCACTTCTTAAATGATTATTTTTGAGTGCATTCAGGTCTGAGATGCTAGAATTCCTCTCCAATTCATGAATTGTTTTGTACAACCTTCAACAATTTCCAACAATAATTCAACTTTTAAGATTGTTTCTAAGAACTAGTAGGATCTTTGCACATACTTTCCACTCTATCCTTTGTCCACTGTGGTGGATTTGGATTCTTTATTCTTAGTGGCTGGTCAATGAGCTTTGATCCACATTCATTTTTAACCATCCACAAGTGCCCCTTTGAAGTCTATTCAAACCTCTTATCACTACACTCTTCCTCTAACATCATTTAATCCTTTTAGACTTTAAATATGGGCTTCAAAAATTATCATACACCAAACTATATAGTCCTAATTGCGAGGAATTTGTTCTCCATCACTAGATCAACACTATATTCACACGATATACTTATGCAGAAGTCTCATGGTTTTGTTGGGGGTAAACAATTGTACACATGTAACATAAGGTTCCACGGGCAATTTCCTCACAAGACGTGTATCGACAATTCTTGATTCACCTCTGACAAGGCATTCATCACTGTGTATAGAAGGGCTATTTACGTAAATACTTACATAAATAATGAATAACAACACACATACATACAATTCCCTCATTTATTTTCCTTCAACAATATATAATTTTTAAGGTGATTCAACAATTCTTCTACCCAAATTCCAAATTGACAAAATTACATCTACAAATAGGACACACAGAGAGACCACACACATGTACACAGAAGGAATTCAAAAACCATAGTCATTGCTTGAAGACTAGATCACTAAAACTAACTAACAACTAATCGATCTTAGATTCTTCTATAATCTAGACACATGAAATGATATCAAAATCCTAGAACTTCTAATTTGTACAAATTACATTTTAGAGGGTATTTCCCTTCCTTTAGGAAATTTACATGACCTACTTGAGGTCTTAAAAAAAATAAGTTGTCTAGGGTTGATGCTCCTACATCACTTATGGTGGATATGGATTCTCTTACCCATGAATAATTCTTTCCAATCCCTTCCCTATACTTGTTTGTTTGGTTTTTTTTTTTTTTTTTGCTAACTAATCTAGCCATAAAATTTTGAATGGCAATTTTTTTCTTTTCTTTTTTGAAATGTATAAATAAATTAACACTCTTAAAAATCCATAATATACTAAAATTATGTAAATTATATAACTCAAACTTATTATCTTAAAAAGTCCTTTTTCATTTTCGGAATAAAATTTTGCTAAAAAATACACGTTAAAAAACATGCTTATAAAGAATTTGTGTCTTGCCATTGGTTGCAGGCATGAGTGCATACACTTTAGGTCAAAAGGAAAAGGTATGAATGACATGGTTTCCATGTAATCTCATCCATTGAACTATGCATGTGCATTTTATTGAATTGAATTGAATTATTTTTAATGACATCCATGAGACATCATGGCCTAAGGGACTACCCATTATCACTTAATCCATATTCAGATTTTTTTCTATGTTGATTATGTTGTTATGGATCTTGAGTAAGAAATTTATTATTTTGTGAAGCATTCTCTCCTCAAAAATCTCACTGAGTGTTCACCTTTAGGACTTTATCAAATTGATGATGAATAACTTCATACGCTATACATTCTTTGATAAAATTCCATTCTGTTTCTACCACCCCTATGCTACAAAAAAATGCAATTTAGTTCTTCCCAATCTTCATTAGGGACTACCCATCTACCAATTTAACATCGCAGATGATGGGAGCTAGTCCTCAACTATGAAATTAAAATTTTAGCTTTACCCTTGATTGAGGAACTCAAATACTCTTTACCATCATTTTTCCATGACGGGTTAAATTCTTTGACATAATATGCTTTTTTTCCCTACTTGCTTTGTCCACATGGTAGTCTTGAGTTTTTCTAAAACCCACTTTTTTATCTACTCCTTAGCATGAGGACAATCATGTAGATTTATGTCCCATTTTCCCAACCACTTTCTATTTTGCTTCATCCATGTCTTTTTATGACAATTTAACTCTTCTTCAACAACTAATTTGGGCCATTGATTCTTATCCATATTTTCAATCTTCTTCATGTAACTTAGCAAATGAATGATCATTTAAGCCTCAACTGGAAACATACCAACCTCATCTAAAAGGATATCATATGATACCGTTGATTTGACTGTAAGGCTACTATTGGGTGCAATATTTAAGGATATGTCAAGCATCCTTTCCCCTATTTTGGCCATTTTTCCTCATTTGAACCTACAATATCCCTAGTATATTGTCACTCCCTTTGATAAAGAAGCAATCTTTTCTTTGACACATTATTATGCTATGTTATACTAAGTAATGAATGAAACAATTATTTCTTTGGTATATTTCGAAGAGTTCTTCATAATGTTTTTCTTTCAGGGATTTCCATAGCTATAGATAGCCATGGATGCACAGTTATTGAATCATTGATGTTACATGGTTCAATTTGTTGTTACACCTTGGGTTTGTCATTTTCCATTGTACACAGTTCGAGTTGTTGTTACACCATGAAGCTATTGTTACACCAAAAATGATCAAAATTGTAGCTATTATTTTTAAAGATAACTATCAAGGGCCGTATAAAGTGATTCCACATGGATAGTTAAGAAGATCTAAGCAATTATAAGTGTGTCTAAACAAGAATTGTGTAACCACAACAAATATTTATTGAAACATCTTGTAACAATTTATATCTTTTTATTATCTCTGTTAGTTTATTCAGCGTGAGAATCACAGATTCTCATGATTGATTTGTTTTCCTAATTTTTGGACTCTGAAAAGAATTATAAAAAGAGATTAGTCTCATGTGAAAGGTGGGAGAGAGAGACAATACCAACATTTTGATTTTGTACTTTTCAACCATTTTGAATATAAGCATATCTGGTGATGTTATTACAATTTCTATGTTGAATTTTTAACTAATTTTCTGTTTTCTTCCTGGAACCTGCTAGGGAGGAAGGTCGCTCCTCTTTAGCAAGGATCACAATTTTGTTAGGATATTTATCTATTTTATGCATTAAAGTGTGGATTTCTTATTATCGTTGTACATGTTCATTATGGATAGATAGTCTTCTGCTTCCATATTTATTGTGTGTTGTTACACAGATTAATCAATTCCATGTTGTTCAATTCTTGTTATATCTTTAGATGATAGTGTATGGCACACCTACCTTTATTTTGAAGTTTTTTATGAAAAGTGGATTCTTTCCTTGCTGAGTGTGTTTCCTTTCTGCAGTGTGATTTTTAATTCCTGCAAGTTTGTATTTCCATTCTACAAGAGTATTTTAATTTCTGCAAGTGTGTTCAACGAAATCTTTTCTTCTCTGTTTTACCTGGATATTACATGTATCAACACAGATAGTGTCAACACCTTTGAAATAAAAAGACTTACCCTATTTGATAATTACTGATTGTGGAAGTAATAAAATTGAACAAACATTTTGGTGTCATTGTCGGGGAAGGTTGTTAACTGATATAGTTAGCCAACGCTTTCTTTTGAATTTCCTTTTGATAGAGTGTTTTTAATTTTGCAAATGCTGGGTAGTAAGATGAGTGGTAAGAACATACACATTTCTCTAATATACCTGAGCAAGCTCACCACTATAATAATTAAAAAACTTAGGGTGTGTAAATTTTCAAATTTTCTTTTGATAATGTGTCTTTAATTTTACAAACACTAGGCAGTAAGGCAAGAGGTAAGAACTTGTGCATCACTCTAACCTGAGAGGGCTCACCATTATAATAAATAAGGCACTTAGGGTGTGAAAATAATTAAACATAGGGTCCATGTGTAGAATCTATGAGTGAAGAAGAAGAAAAACATAGAAACTCTAATAAATCTACTTGCAAAAGGGGTCATAAAAAGAACAAGAACAATATTGATAAAGGAAAAAATACATTTATCCAATAATTGATCTGAAAAGCAGAGAGATATAAGTCAACACCACATAGGGACATAAGAAAAATAGGCCCACAAAACGCTACTACTTCTACATCAAAAATAGGAGTATCTTCTTCCTCTGTTTTAGGACCCCATTTTCCTCAAAATAGCTTGCAAACTTCTGAATTTGTAAGCCTAACTTAGGAACAACATGGGGAAACTAGTGGCTAGGATTTCGGATTACAAGGACAAGGGGAAAGTAGTGGGAAGCATTAAGAACTATATTCAGAAGAACATTTTTATACTTTTCAATAACCAGACTTAGGTAGTGCAGTAAAACAACCAGTCCTAGAAAAATTCGAGCCATTATCACAAGAGTTTCTATCTACATAACATTCTCCTGAATATTATTTAGAAGGATACTCACCAGAACAAGAATCAATAGAATTTCCAATGGGGGATAACAACAAAAAAAATAATGGGACAAATGCCACTATTACCACTTTTGGATTTCCAATAAGTGATATAAGGGGAGAAGCCCCCATGAAAAATATCCCTCTATCAGCCCTTCCATCTTTTCAGGGATTGAATGTAGAAGATCCTAATACTTTTTTGTTTGATTTTATGTTGTGCAGGAGTTATAATTACACTTTAGATGCTTAGAAGCTAAAACTATTTCTTGCCACTCTGAAAGGAGCAGCATTAAGATGGTTTATGGGACAAAGTTCCACCACTATCTGGACATGGGGAGATATGAAGATTATGTTTCTTGAAAAATATCAGGACTATTTCAAAACTAGAGATCTAAGAGAGGAGATATTAAGAATGACACAGAAGGAAGAATAGAACTTGGAATATTATGTAGAGAAGTTCCATTATAACCTACAAATGTTCAAACATAGCGATTTGGATCCAGAGATTTTGAAAATAATATTCATTCCGAGGAATGAGAGATGACTTCCTTGACATGTTGAACCTATTAGGAAAAGGAGATATATCTCAAGAGCCATATTATGAGATAATAAATATTTTCTTAAGGTGTTCGTGAGGATCATCATGAGGAAGAAGTATGGCATGGGATGCCTCTGTTAAAATACAGAAATTTGCGAATGGAGGTGTTACCAGAGCTAAGATTAGGAACTTGTTTGAAAATATCAAGACCAATCTTCTCAATACCCGATCTTCCCAATTGAGGTCAACAAAAGTGAAAAAAGAATAGGATTAAGCTAACAAATTTTTGGCCATTTTCTACCCAAAATGTAAAGAGAAACATTCCCTAAAGGAATGTAGAGTCAACAACGTCAACTTGTGCAATATTTGTGACCTACAACATTCTCACAACATTCTACAGTTTATTGTCCAGAGCTTCCAAGACTGAAGGAAGCACTCAAAGAATCAAGTGAGGAGGTCCATTCTTCTTACTTTATTGGGTCCAAGAAGCCTTGGAAACCATGACCACTAGGTATGTCTGAAGGTTTTTCTTTCAATCCATGGAATAATGCATATAATGCTCAACAATTTCCATGGTAGTATCCTACTCCTCCAGCTCAATTTGCTTCACCATGAAACCAATGGTCTCCTTCTCTACCTTTTCAGTATCCCCCATCTCAGTCATATTCTTGGACCCAAAAATGGAGGGGAAACTCTTTAGGCTTGACTCCTCTTGCATTATCGGTGAAATAATAATTGCAACTTCCACCTCTCTCATCATCTAGTACTAATCCTCCCATACATCTCCAGTTATCTGTACAGTCTAACACTAACCCAAATAATAAGGCAACTCATAATATATAAACCCCACTTCTTTTCGGACTTACTACATTACCCCTATTGGATGAAATGAGATCCACCTTCGATCAAGAAAAGTAGTAAACTCAAAAACCTCCCCTGTCATTACTAAAGAGGAATGTAAATCACCTAGGGATGATGTTGTGGATTTTGACGAATCTTCTACACCTGTAACAACTGATTCAAATAATATTAACACATCTATAGCATCTAACCCAATTATTATAGTAACCAAGGATCCTCCATATTCGCAAAGACTAGTTGAAACTAGGATGATTCCACAACCTGAATAGGATTTTCTCAAGGAGTTAAAAAATCTACACATAAGGATTCCCTTGCTGCAAGCCATTAAGGATGTTTCCATCTATGTGAAAAATGTAAGAGACCTATGTGTTGAGAAACCTGGAAGGAAGCCCAAAGATCTTGTTACCATCCACGTGTTGGAAAAATTGTCGGAACTAATGACTGGTCAACCTATTTTGGCTAAATACAATGACCTAGGAAATCATATAGTCATTGTTTATATTGATGGGAAGCCCATTCCAGATATATTAACAGATTTAGGGGCAACAATCAATGTAATTACTAAAGAAATATTCACCACTTTAGGATTGCACGGGCTAAGACAAGCACGTACAATGCTATAACTAGCAGATAGGTCGTGTGTTAAACCTGAAGGAGTGGCAGAGGACGTAGTCATCACAATGGACTCTTGGAGGTATCTAACGGACTTCCTTATTTTGCAAACCAAATAAAATATGGGGGGACACCCCCTGATATTAGGAAGGCCTTGGTTGGTCACTACAGACGCATTCATAGGTTGTAGTTTGGGCTTCATGACGATTTCAGATGGACAAGACATGAAGAACCTCAACCTTTATCCTCCCGCAAAACCATGTAAAGATTTGGAAAATCCATTATGGGATGAATTTGGACCTGAATCAGATCATTCTCAGCCACTCTTTGCTCTTGGTAAAGCACAGTATTTTAAGAATGAATATAGGATGATATTATTAACGAATTTATCAATAATTCCCTTATTGTTACTTATATTGATGATTTAGGGGTAGAAGATACCATGGAAGACTTGAGTCTAGAACATATGAAAACCGCTCCTAATCTCAAGAGCATCCTAGGTGAAATAGATACAGGTCAAAGTTTAAATATTAATCCTAATCTGACTCCCGAATAGAATAGGGTGTTGTTATAGCTATTACAAAGACATAGAAATGCATTTTCATGGGATTACACTTAAATTAAAGGAATTCACCCTAACCTATGTACCTACCATATCTACTTGAAAGAGGATTGCAATCCAGTTGGGTAGCCACAACGACGCATGAACCCAACACTTAAAGAATAATTGCAAAAGCTCCTAAATGCCAACTTCATTTACCCCATTTTCGACAGTCAATGGGTATCTCCACTTGTTATTGTTCCTAAAAAGAATGGAAAATGAAGGATCTGCGTAGATTACATATAGCTTAATAAATCCACTCAAAAGAACCATTTCCCTTTACCATTTATAGATAAGGTCCTTGATACCTTATCTAGAAAAGAAATATTTTCATTTCTAGATGGGTTTAGTGGTTATAATCAGATACAAATTTCCCACGAGGATTAGGATAAAACCACCTTTGCTTTCCCTTGGGGGACTTTTGCATACATAGTTCTTCCTTTTGGACTCTATAATGCACGAGAAACCTTCCAAAGGGAAATATTGGGAATATTTGCAGGTTTTCTAAATGAATGTCTAGAAGTATTCATGGATTACTTTACACCTTATGGTGATGATTTTGAACCACCATTAGCCAATCTTGAAAAATTGATAGAGATGTGAGCAAACTAATGTTTCTTTAAGCACTGAAAAAGGTTACATGATGATGAATGAGGGAATTATGCTTGGGCATTATATTTATGCTACAAGAATAAAATTAGATCCTGCTAAGATAGAAGTAATTCTAAAAATTCCAACTCCCAAAACATAGAAGGAGGTATGCAGTTTTTTTGGACATGCAGGGTATTACATGAGGTTTATAGAAAAAATTTCAAAGATTGCATCTCCATTATTTTATATGGTTACTAAATTATAAGAAGAGCTTCAGCGCAAATCACATAAAGAAGACCTTTGTCGACGCGTTTCGAACCAACTAGTGTGGTTCATCGTCAGGACAAGTTGAAGAGACACATCCAGCCTAGCAAGTTAAATAGACTGAGCAGAGACTCCAACGGCTAAATAACGGCTAATTTGGACTCTAGGACTCAGGTCAAAATTATATTAGTAAATTTAATATTATTATTTTTATAATATTAAGATGTTATTCTATTTCTGGAAGTAAAATTAGGTACTATTAATAAATGGGAGAATATCATCAAAAGTAATTTATTTATAGGAAAATAACCAAGGGTTGTTTAATACAATAATTCTATTGGCTATTAAAATTATAAAATTATAATAAAATGGTTTATTTAATAATATAACTAAATATATGGTATTTGTTTGGACACGGAAATGTGAATGTGCCTTTAGAGAGTTAAGGTAGTGTGTATCAACTACCCCTATTTTGCGAGGACTAAGTTGGGATTTGTTGTTTCGCATAGCAACAAATGCATCTTATACTGATGTGGGATTTGTGTTAGGTCAACTAGAAGAAAAGAAGCCATATGCCATCTACTACATCAGAAAGAATCCGACTCCAACTGAGTTAAATTATATAGTTACAGAAAAAGAGTTTCTTGCAGCAGTGCAAGCCATTGATAAATTTAGACACTACATTATAGGTTATCAAGTATTTGTACACGTTGACCACTCTATCATTCGTTTCCTAATGAATAAACGTGTTACCAAGGGTAGGGTTACACATTGGTTGCTGCTGTTACAAGAATTTGATATAACAATATTAGATAAACCTAGAAAAGATAATGTAGTGGTTGATTTTCTTTCTAGGCTAACTGACAACAATGGTTGCATGCCCGTTGAGGATTATTTTTTAGATGAATACATCTTTTCTATTTCAACTCACTCACTGTGGTATGTAGACATGGCTAACTACCTTGATGCAGGGATATTTCCACAACATATGCCCTCAAAAGAAAAGAAGAGATTGTTCAGCAATGTTCAAGATACTCTTGGGTAGAGGGATACCTCTACTACTTAGGGTTAGATCATCAGATTAGGAATTGTGTGAGAGAGGATGAGATTTTTAACATCCTCAAAGCTTGCCATGAAGAACCTTGTGGAGGACACTTTTCTGACAAAAGGAAAGGGCATAAATTACTTTCAATAGGATACTATTGGCCAACCATATTCCAGGATGCCAAAGAAATTTGTAAAGGGGTGCACTGCTGTAAGAGAATGGGTCAACCACTCTAGTAAGATGAAATGTTGTTACAACCTCAAATAGTATTTGAACCATTTGAGAATTCAGCCTTAGACTTTGTAGGACCAATTAATCCTTCATCACAACAAAAATCCTACATTCTAGTCTATATAAACTATGTCACAAAATGGGTTGAAGCAAAAGAACTAACCAGGGAAACTGAACAAGCCATTTCAGAGTTTTTATTTGAAAACATTTTTTTTCTCTTTAGGGTACCTAAATAAATAGTAATAGATGGGTGACCACAATTCATATCTCATTTGATCAAGAGGTTAGTTAAGAAATTCAAGATCTGTCACAAAATTACTTCACCATATCATCCTGAGGAAAATGGTCAAGTGGAGAGCACTAATAAGGTTATAGAAAGAATTCTCACTAAGATTTTAGCCAACCACCAAAGGAACTGGGCTAACAAACTTCCAGAAGCACTATGGCCATATAGAACTACATGGAGGAATACTACTATATTTTCACCATATGAATTTGTGTATCGTAAAAACCCATTATTTCCCATTGAGTTCAAAATAAAAAGACTTAGGACAACATTGCAGGTGAACTTGGATTTGACTACAGCTCAAAAACATTAGTTGAACCAGTTAACTGAACTAGATGAGAAGAGATTGGCTTCCATCCAACGAAACGACATGATCCACTGAGAAAGGGCTAAGTGGCATGGCAAGTTTATTGAAAAGAAGGTGTTTCAGAAAGGCGATTTGGCTCTACTATATGATTCATGATTCAAAGAATTCAAGGGGAAGCTCTGCACTAGGTGGCTAGGTCCTTATGAGGTAGATACAATCTTTGAAAATGGGACTGTGAGATTAGTTACCATAGATAATGCCAAAGTGCCATTGATTGCCAATGGGCATCGTCTTCGGTTATATACTAAACCAACCTCAAAGGATTCGTTTGTTAACATTGTCTTAGGATCTGATCTCCAAGTTATGAGAGAAGGGGGAAATTCTCCTATGCTGTCAAATTATTAAATATCAATAGGTGTAGCAGCTAAAAACCAACTTTTTGTTGACAACTAATATACCAAAAAAAGGAGAGAGAAAAAATTAATATATATATATTATATATATATATATATATATATATATATATATATATATATATATATATATATATATATATATATATATATATATATATATATAAGAAAAATAAAGTAAATAAATAAAATATGTCTGTTAAAACCTCTTGTGGGGCATAGGTAGATAACCGTATTAGCTAAAACCACTTTGTGGGGGATTATATACATTTTCCTTTTAATAAAGTTCTGTAACAACATGCCATTTATGATATATAACAACATGCTTGTTACAAGCCCCTTTTCTATTTTATGGTATTATTTTGAATTCTTTTATAGGCACAAAATTGTAAAGCCCTTAACAGAATACACTTTTGTAATAAAGTACTGTTGCAACCATCATGGTGAAATTATTTTGTTGTTACATGTGTAACAACCGATCCAATGAAGATAACTATTGCATGAATCTAGTTGCAGTCGTCCGCTTCAATAATCACATCACCAACACTCCATTATCATCTTTAATCAAATCACATGCCAGTAAGTCATTTGAAAAAGGAATATTATTTCTTTATTTATTTAGCAATAATGGTAGTTAATACATCATTTCGTTTTCATGGCTGAGGATGACCTTTGGCTTTAATTTGGGGGGTGACAAATCATTTTGTGATCTATGACATAACTCGATTTAAAGTGACAATACCCATTAATCATTACCACCTTGCATGATTGATTACCTCATTAATTCTAACTATATCCAAGTTATATTTTTACACCTTTTCAATAATGATGAAATTATAACCCCCGTGCACAACTTTTTGATTTGATATCCTTTCCTATCGCTGTAATATCCACCTCGGCGTATATTAGCATCCTCATTGCACATACTTTTCAGGAATTGTGATGATAAGAAGGCATAAATCCATAAGTGATTTTGAAGGATCCATAACAGTGAAGGATGGGGGGAGCAGTGGTAAGGCATGCACCAAATTCCATAGAGGCTTTGGAGAAATGCTCAGAAGCATACCACATCTTCAGAGAAGTAGGGTGGATCAAGTTCTTTGAGAGATTTAGGGGGCGGATGAAAATTTTGCTCTAGAATTTTCTCGAAATTTGAACATGAGTCGAATGGAGGTTAGTGGCCTAAGACTGGATATTATAGAGTAAGTAATTTCCAGAGTAACAACAGTTCGACTCGAAGGGAAGAGGTAGTTCAATCGAAAAATTAATGAACCAACTCTTAAAGCTAAATCTTTGCAAGGAGAAGAACAATTGGTCAAGAAGGGAAGAGTAATTGAGTGCCTTTGCCTTCCTCAACTGTGGGACAATGTTTCTCTGTTAATTATTAAGTACATTACATGTGAGGGGTGCTCGACAATATTCTTCAACTATCATTCTGCATCGTTGAGCCATCTTCGACATGGGAAATTAGTCAATCTTTCCTATTTCCTATTGGAAAATTTGAAACATATGGCTTAAATGGTAAAGGTGGCTTCACATATAGAGATTTTCATTACCAATCATGGTCTCATAAATTTTATCGTGATGGAAGCCCCGAAGAAGGAAGGAATAAGTTGGGAAACTTTTATCAGTGAAACTCCTACAAATGCTCAGGGGGAAGCTGATAGAACTAAGGAGCAGGGATAGTATTCAAGAGTTGGAGTCAAGAAAAGGTCACTTGAGAAACCATTGGGTGGCAGAGTACCAAATAAAATGGTTAAAATTGTTTCTAAACCTAAACCCTCACCACCAAAGAAGAAACCCGAACCCTTGCCACCAAAGAAGAAACTAGAACCCTTTCCATCGAAGAAGAATCCAGAACCCTCACCACCATCCAAGAAGAGACCAGACGAGTAAGAAGAAAAAAAGGAGAAGTAGAAGAAAAGGAAACATACCAAGAAGGAAGATGATTCTTCACCTAGTAAGGATGAAACCCGAACCTTTCTACTTAAAATTGAGAAATTAGAAGATGAAAATAAGAAATTAAAGCAGAAATTAGGAGGTATAAAAATGAAAATAAAGGTTTTGGGTCTCGATACATTGGTTGAGGTTGTTGATAAGTTAGTATTAGAAACCACCCAGGAAACTTTATGTATAACATGTGTAGAGGGTTTGGCAACTAAAAAACTACTTTGAGAGAAGTATAAAAAGGCTTCAATGGGAAGGCCTAAGGGAGGAGAGAATGGAGAGAAAATCACTCTGCTGAGATTATTCCTGATCAGGTCTAAAGATCCTTGTGCTTCCAGCACTTCCCCCATTACGGGAAACCCTTGTTTCCTTGAGTTATGATGTCTTTCCACTAGTTGAGATATCCTTGTGTGAGTCATGGAAGGAGCTTTTTGAAGACTTGGGATTGGACAGATCTGGAGGACGGTTCTTCTTGGAGCCTGCAAGAGGAAGGTGCAGGTGATATCATTCCTTACTTGTTTTTAGTTATTTGTAATAAAGAAACATTAGTATTGTTCCCGAAATTAATCTTCTTCATGCTTATGATGTTAATGTTATGATTTGCATATGAATAGTTGTTTCAATTGTATAACTAAGTACCTTTCAATATGATATGAAGTTGATTTCTTTATGATGCTTGGTCCATATACTGCTATGCTTCTTTGAATTAGCTGTTTTGTAGGTTAAAGGATTGAAAGGAACTCCAAGAGGGTTTGGACCTTGGCTAGATATACCTGAATGAAGGACCCCTAAGTGCACCTCTCTTCGCGTAATTTGCTTATATTAGTATCATGGCTGTGTGGAATGCTTGTTTTTTATTTTAGATAACCCTTGCTCTGTTAGGGTATTGACCCAAGACCCTAGGGGACTTTGTCTCTCAACAGAATTCACAACTCCGTTGGGGACAACAGTATCGTTGTTCCTAGTTTGGGTTAATTTAAGCCAATCAAGGCTCAACCTTTGATTTTATTTCTATAACTGAGTTATCTGTTCCTATAGGAACTCAGACTTCAAGTCTGAATAGTTTTTTCAAACCCCTTTTTTGCTTTTTCTTGTGAACTGTTATATACGCAGTTTTGCCAGGTTACAGAAGCGTGTGTACACAAGTTTCCCCATATGAAACCACGTATATGCAGGTTTATTTGGGCTGAATCATGTATACACGCAGCTGTGCATTGACACAGTCGCGTATACCCTAATTTTCCAAGATTTTTGCAAATATTTCTTGTTCAGTAAATTTGTTTGCTGGTCTAAGTACTTCCTGAGCAGTCAAGTTTGGTTACCAGTCTCTGTTTTTACAACAATTTTCTGTTAGGTAAACTTGACTCAAGATAGAGTCAAAGTTGACCAAGTTAAAAAATGATGGTTTTGGGGCACATGGTATTGTGCACCCATAGTATTCTGCCTGTGGTATTATATGTAATGGAGCTTATAAAATGCTGGAAGGACTTCATTGTAATGCATGACTTGGAGGTGAGCGGTGAAGGCTCACTTGGTCGGATTGGCTAGGGTTTTGGCCAATGCTAATGAGATCTTATTATGTTCGGTTTTTCCCTGGATTTAGGGTTTTCTTGGATAAACATCTATGTTATGGTTGTTGCTTGTTATTTTTTATATTTGTTTCTCTCATTAATTATTCGTAATTAATTTGTGTTTCCCCAGGAAGTTTGTACACCCCTCCATGCGGGGGGGGGGCTGATCCCCCTCGGCTGGGGGGTCCGGGGGTAGCACCCCTGAAGCTAAAAACAAATGTAAAATTGCCTTGTAAAAGTGTAGTAATTTCTAGTCAATTTTGGTCGTTCATAGGCAGATGATCTGAGGGTAGAACTTATGTTTAGTTTAGGGTTTTTTCCCTAGAAGGAAACCCCTCTCTTAGTATGAGGGTATTGTATTGAGTCTGTGTAATATATGTCTATTCTCTAAACGAGAAGCAGAGAGGTGATACTGTGAGAGAAAACAGAGGATATTACAATAGATCTGTTGTAGGTTGTGTCTCTTCACTTTGCTGGATAATAGAAAGGAAGGACTGGTTATTCGAGGTGGACGTAGCCCAAACTGGGTGAACCACGTATATCTGTGTCTATCTTGTTTTATGCATTTTTTGTGTTTATATTTCTACAATATTTTATGTGTTCCATTTCTTCATAATATATAAATTTCTAACCACTGGTATCAGAGCCGAAGGTATATTTGGCTAATAAACTCGCAGGAAAGAAGGGTTCCTAGTTCGAGTGGAAACAATGGTGGAAGATGGTAAGTTTAGGGTTGAGAAATTTAACGGCCAAAACTTCTCACTGTGGAAGATGCAGATGGAAGATTATCTGTATCAGAAAGATCTATACCTACCATTGGGCAGAAAAACAAAGATGTCGATGGGTATGACAGATGAAGAATGGAACCTTCTTAATAGAAAGGCACTTGGAATAGTATGGTTGTGCCTCGCAGTATCTGTCGCCTTCAACATTTCAAAGGAAACAACGACAGAGGGTTTGATTAAGGCATTGGAGAAACTATATGAAAAACCCTCGGCCTCAAACAAGGTATTTCTTATGAAATGATTATTTAATATGAAGATGTTGAAAGGTGGATCTGTTGCAAACCATTTAAAAGATTTTAATACTATTACAAATCAGTTATGTTCTATAGGGGTAAACTTTGATGATGAAGTTACAACTCTTTTATTCTTGTGCTCATTACCAAAAAGTTGGAATGGTTTAGTAATGGCCATTACTAACTTTGTTTCTGGATCTAGTACTTTAAAGTTTGATGATGTTGTCGGTACTATCCTTAGCAAGGAAATGCGACGGAAAAGCTCTGGTGAGACATCGGGTAATGCTTTGAGTGCAGAGTCTAGGGGAAGAAAAATGGAAAGAGGAAAGAGCTCACGATATCGCAGTAAATCAAGGAAAGGAAGATCCAAGTCCAGATCGGGGATAGTGTGCTGGAAATGCAGAAAGAAAAGACACCTAAAGAAAGACTGTATATCTCGGAACGAAAAAGAAGGAGATGCATAGCAAGAAAACAAGCATGAAGAAAATGTGACAGGTGAGGTGTTACAGAATGCTTTGATTCTTTCTTTCAAAAATATTATTGATTCCTGTTTGGTAGATTCAGGGGCCCCATTCCATGCCACACCTGATAAGAAATACTTTCATGACTATGTTCAAGGAGATTTTGGAAAAGTTCGTTTGGGTGATGATAAACCCTGTAAAATTTTTGGAATGGGTAAGGTTCTTGTAAAGTAGCGGAATGGAAACCAATGGCTACGAAAGGAGGTAAGGCATGTTCTAGATCTAAAGAAAAATCTGATTTCAACAATGCAGTTAGGCGGTGAAGGTTGTGTGACAACTTTCACAAATAAAGCTTGGAAGGTCACCAAAGGAGCCCTAGTAATAGCAAAAGGTGAAAAGGTTGGTACATTGTATTATGCAATGGTATTTCTAACTTTGTTAATGCTTTAACTAGAAAAACTTGGATTTATTGTATTAACAATAAATTTGATGTATTTGATACTTTCAAAAAATGGAAAGCTTTGGTTGAGATTGAGACAGGAAAAAATTTGAAGTGTCTTAGATCAGACAATGGAGGTAAATATTGCAGCAAAGAGTTTGATAGGTACTATTTAGAGCATGGAATTTGCAGAGAGAAGACAGTTCCAAGAACACCACAAGAAAATGGCGTGTCAGAAAGGATGAACAAAACAATCATGGAGCGTGCAAGGTGCATGAGATTGCATGCAGGATTGCCTTTACAGTTTTTGGCAGATGCTGTAGATACTGCTATTTATCTAATAAACAGAGGGCCTTCAAGTTCCTTGGGTGGTGGTGTTCCAGAGGAAGCATGGACAGGTAAAAAGGTAAAATAATCCTTTTTAAAGCCTTTTGGTTGTGAGGCCTTTGTCCATATTGATAAAGAAAATAGAAAAAAGCTTGAGGCAAAGTCAAAGAAATGTACCTTTATTGGATATAGTGTTAACGATTTTGGTTATCGCTTATATGATTACGAAAATCAAAAAATCATTAGGAGCAGAGATGTAATATTCAATGAAAAGGTCTTGTATAAGAATTAGTTGCAGGAAAATAAATAAGAAAAAGAAAACAAGGAATACACAGTTCTTGATGAAATCACTGAAAAAGTAAAGGTGCTTGAAAATAATAATAATCAACAACCACAACAAAAACAACCAACACAATAGCAACAGGCACCCCAAACACCTGAAAGTGGTGTTAGAAGATCTACCAGGATAAGTAGACCCCCTGAACGATACTATCCTTCATTATATTATTTATTGTTGACTGATTCTGGTGACCCGAATGTTATGAAGAGGTAATGCAGGTTGAAAGCAAGAAGAAGTGGGAGGTAGCCATGGAAGAAGAGATGTACTCCTTAATGCATAACCAGAGTTGGGACTTAGTCAGGTTGCCTGTAGGAAAAATTACATTGAAGAATAAATGGGTTTATAGGCTGAAGGAAGAAGATGGAGGAAAATAGAGGTACAAAGCTAGACTTGTGGTGAAGGGGTTTGCACAGAAGAAAGGTATTGATTTTGATGAAACATTTTCTCATGTTGTTAAAATGACTTCAATCAAAAATATTTTAAGTCTAGTAGCAGTTGACGATTTGCATCTTGAGCAGTTAGATGTAAATACAACCTTTCTCCATGGGGATTTGGAGGAAGAGATATATATGCAGCAGCCACAAGGATATGAAGTGAAAGGGAAGGAGAAACTAGTGTGCAGGTTGAAGAAGAGCTTGTATGGCTTAAAAAAGGCTCGAAGGCAATGGTATCTAAAATTTGACAAGTTTATGTCTGAACAAGGTTATACTATATGTCACTCTGATCATTGTGTTTATCTGAAAAACCAAAATGATGGCAGCTATATTATATTATTATTGTATGTAGATGACATGCTTATAGCAGGGTCTAACATGCAGGAAATAAATGTGCTCAAAAGGAAATTGGCAAATTCATTTGAAATGAAGGATTTGGGAGCTACAAAACAAATCCTTGGTATGAGAATAACTAGAGATAGGAAAAACCATAAATTAACATTGTCTCAGAATGAGTACATACAAAAGGTGTTGAAAAGATTTAATATGCACAATGCAAAACCAATGAGTACACCTTTTGCTAGCCATTTCAAACTTAGTAAGGAAATGTGCCCAAAGACCCAAGAAGACATGGATTATATGTCTAAAGTTCCATATGCATCAGCAGTTGGAAGCTTAATGTATGCAATGGTCTGCACGAGGCCTGATATTGCACATGCAATGGGAGTTGTAAGCAGGTACATGAACAATCTAGTAAAGGAGCATTGGATTGCAGTGAAATGGATTCTTAGATATTTAAAAGGTACCACAGATCAAGCATTATGCTTTGGTGGTTCAAACATTTCTCTACAGGGATATGTTGATGCAAATATGGCAGGTGACAGAGATAATAGGAGGAGCACTACAGGATATGTATTTACTGTAGGTGGAACAGTTGTTAGTTGGGTTTCAAAAATCCAAAGTGTTGTTGCACTTTCCACAATGTAAGCAAAGTATGTTGCTGCTATAGAGGCTAGTAAAGAAATGATTTGGTTGCAAAGGTTTATGGGTGAATTGGGTAAGAAGCATGATATGGGCACATTATATAGTGATAGCCAAAGTGCCATTCATCTTGTAAAGAAATCATCATTTCACTCTAGGACTAAACACATACAGCTCAAGTACCATTTCATACGATCAGTGTTGGAAGATGGAGAGTTGAAGCTGCAAAAGATATTCACTAGCCAGAATCTTGCAGATATGCTAACAAAAGTTGTAACCAGGGAGAAACTGAAAATATGCTCAGTTTCAATTGGTCTTCAAGGATGACGATGAAGATGAAAAATAGCCAGGTCCAAATAGGAGTCATTGTCCAGTAAATGAAGCTATGGTGGAGTTGCTACAATCGTTCTCCAAGTGGGAGATTGTTGGGTGTGGAGCATGATTATTTAGAGGTCTTTGTTTCAGTCAGATGTATACCCCAGGAAGTTTGTACACCCCTCCACGTGGGGGCATGCGAGGGGGACTTTTCCCCCCCGTGGGGGTTGAGGGGGCCGATCCCCCCCAACTAGGGGGTTTGGGGGCCAGCAGTCCCCGGCGTGGGTTTTGGGGGTAGCGCCCTTGAAGCTAAAAATAGATGTAAAATTTCCTTGTAAAAGTATAGTAATTTCTAGTTAATCTGGGCTGTTCATTAGGCGGATGATCTGACGATAGAACTTATGCTTAGTTTAGGGTTTTTTTCCCTAGAAGGCAACCCCTCTCTTTGTATGAGGGCATTGTATTGAGGTTGTGTAATAGATGTGTATTCTTTGAGCGAGAAAAGAGAGGTGAGAATATGAGAGAAAACAGAGGATATTACAGTGGATTTGTTGTAGATTGTGTCTCTTCATTTTTTTGGATAATAGAAAGGAAGGACTGGTTGTTCGGGGTGGACATAACCCAAACTGGGTGAACCATGTATTTCTGTGTCTCTTTGGTTTTATGCATTTTCTGTGTTTATATTTATGCAATATTCTATGTGTTCCATTGCTCTGTAATATATAGTTTTCTAACAGGATAGAGGCTATGATGACCATGGAGTATATTGTGCCAAGTTTGAGGATTGCATAATTGAATGATATGGAGGATCGTGAGACTATGGAGGAGCGCCTCGCATAGTTGCTGGAATTGGAAGAAGACCTGTTTTTAGTAGGATGTCACCAGTGGTTGCAAAAGGAGCGCGAGAAGGCCTGGCATGATCGACATATTAAGTTGCACACCTTCAAGGTGCATGATTTAGTGTTACTTTATGATAGTAAATTCATGAAACTTCCTCAGAAGTTTCAAATGCATTGGCTAGGTCCCTATGTCATTAAGGAAATTACAGATGGTGGTGCAGTTCAACCCGTGAAGTTTATTCAATGGAAGTTGATTGAAGTTGTATAAAGGGGATCCCGCCCCTGCGCAATGACTATATTATGGCAAGATAGTCTTAGTACTCCAAGAAGCTGCAAGGAAGTACAACACTATAAACTACACTTCCCGAGAAGTGGAAAAACAGAGTAAGGGGGTTGTGTGCTAGTGTCGCACAACAGGGTCAAAAAATAGTCGTTGTGTGCACTGTAGGTTATTGGATGGTGAAATTTCCATTAGAAGGAGAGGATAGGCTGCATTTATGGCACAAATCTTTGGAAATCTGCCACCAAAGATGCATTTACTATAGAAAATTGGAGGGAATGGTCATATTTGAATTTGAACTCGCCTATAAATCTAGCATCTTGCCCTACATTAGAACACTTTTCTCTTTGAAAATTACTTATGAGCTTTTGTGCTTTAAGTCTATGAACTGGTCCAATTGGGAAGATATTTCTTACATCCAGGGTTAGCTAACGTGCCCAAAGCATTTTGTGAGGCTTTCTTGGAGAGAATGATGGCCACTAACCCCATAGAAGCCACCAGTTCTAAAGTCATATAGGAAATGGAAGCAACACCATCTGTACCTACGACACCAAGGTTGCCTAGGCCTAAGCCGTCTGCTGTTGAGAAGAAACAAAAGAAACCACAACAAGTTCAGGTGCGCCAATCATTGAGGAAAAACCCCCAAGAGATCTACCAAAAGGGCAAATGGATAAGTCTAAGCAACAACATGAACCCTTAGATCTTGATGATGAAGAGTTTCGTGGAGGAATTGAGGAGATGGAATATGAAGAGGGAAATCCTATGACTCAGATACCGAAGTATATCCCACTGCAACAAGGCAAAGCAAAGGTCCCGAAAGATCCAAATACCGACAAGTTTATGGTTTCTGCATTACTGCTACCGGAGAAGGTAGTATTTGAAGGCATGCTCTTAGGGTGCATTCTTGTGCTTAAAATGGAAGATTGGGATCTGGTGAATCATGATAAATTCCTCCAGATAGCACCGAATAAGTATTTGGTAAATATCTACTGTGAGGAGACTGAAGTAATGCATCTAGAGCCAATGAAATCGGCCGTGCGGGTTGAAAAGGTAGGATTACTGAATATGTTTTGTGTGCTGCATTTTAGCAGAACAGTCATAAACACAGTTTATGTGCAACAATTTATTACCCTATTACATGATGGGTTTCTCTGGTTGGGAGAGCCCATCCCCATTACGGATATGCTAATCCACCACATCACAATGTTGCCATACCAAGGGGTGGATCCAGCCAAAGAGTTTGGAGGAAAGACCAAGGAAACGCAACTCACAGACAAAATGAAGAGTGAGTTTGGCTTAGTAAAGAAGTCATGTGGATACTCCACCTGCTCTATCATCGACAAGGCGGTGTATTTTTCCACGCAAATCTTAGCTTGCAAGGTCATGAGGAAGTGTTTCACAGACGAGGTTCTGACGCCACTAACTTCACTTACGGCCCAATGTGCTAAGGGAGTGCAGTAAAAATTGGGTGCAATACCTTTGTAAATAAATTTTTTCTCAATTGTCACGAAGCACAAGATGAGGGAAAGGCATTCCATTATCCCTAGCTACTGTTTTTTTATTTCCCTAATCATGTAGAGGATGCCAGAAGACAGTTAATTCCCTCCACAGGATGTTGACTTACCAGAAGCCGCAAATTTCGCTTCGCTATGGGTGACAAAGTACCCTATGAGGGTCATGGAGACAAAGATGTTCTGAGTATTTGTCGAGATGGATCTCTGCATGGTGATCAGAATGAGGCCGAGGGTTTCACCGATCCTCTTTGAGAAGTTGGAATCTTATGCAGAATTCAAGGCGAATTTTCATAATGTGCCTATCCATGTGACTAAGGATCCGAAGAATACATGGTACAAGTTGTCATACCTGGTGAGTGAGGCTAATGCATAGGATATTGCGGGGAAATGGGCAGGAGAGTGGTTGTAGCCATCAAATCTCGACGCGGATACAAGCAAGGCCAGAGAAAGTTCTTCCGCATAGACCACAACATCGCAGAAGTAGAAGGAGGCTGAGCAGGTCGTAGCTCGAGAGAAAGTTGCGCAACAGAAGAAGGAAGTTGATGCTAAGGCCGCTGCTGAGAAAGACCAGGTAGCTAAGGAGACCACTATTGATGTGGAGGAGTCTGCTTCTAAGAACACTGAGGACAAAGGGGAATCTGATGTTGAAGGAGGAGGGGGAGAGGAGCAGAGCACTCCCTTTAAACTATAGAAGCGGACCAAGGAGACAACTTCTAGAACTAGAAAGAAATAGAAATCCAACAAGCACTCACACATTGATCCAATGGTCCTCTCTAAGGGGGAATTGGATAAAATCAGAGATAAGGTCCATGATACCATGAAGGAACTGTGGACATAGTTCCAAAAATAATACCTAAAGGCACTGGGGAATGTGCATAAGGATATGCGCGACTTGTAAATTCAAACAGGACGGCTGCAAGCGAGTGTTGGTCAAGTGAGCGGGATTCAAGAAAGCTTGTCGTAAGTGAGCGCGACTATGTTGGAGACAGATTAGTCTTTGGATCTCAAAGTCATACCATTATGAGAAGGTTCTCTATGCACAAAGACAGACAAAGCGAACACCCAGCTCACACAAATCAAGGATGTGGGTGTCAACCTCCCGATGTTACCTATCCAGACCCTCCATGAATTACATCAGGGAGTATCCGACAAGCTCAGGGTCAGGGAACATCGCTGGCTAATAGTAATAAAAAAATTGAAGACCAACAATGAGAAAATATTCGCCGAAAAGGCACAGGCGCTCAAGGAGAAGGAAGAAATGGCCACGCACATCCAAACCTTGGAGGCAGCCATTACACAGACATGTAATGCTCTGCTAAAACTCAACATTCCCAAAGATGCAACATCAACAACAAATATTCGGAAGTTTGCTTCCGCGGTCAGGGAATCAAAGGAGGAAATTGGTCGAGTCCGATTTTAGTTACAGATGTAGATCTACGAATTGTAGTTAAAGTTGTAACCAACCACTACACTAAAAGTCTGGGAGCAGCGCGAAGCAGCCATCAAAGAAGGAATGGCCACTTTAGATGGAACAATAAAGGACTGAACATATCTCTTTCAGTAGGTAATGGAAATATGGACATCTCTGCAGGAGGACCCAACTCTGCATAAAATTAGTACAAATATCAGGGAGAAGCATCAACAATTTGACAAACTTAGGGTGACTACGCGCACTTTGGTGCCAGTCCAGCGCTTCGCTCGATTGGCAGAAGGAAAAAAGTTGCAAACACAAATTGAGAAGCTGCAAAGATAAGAGGCCATCTTGAAGGCCAAGACACAGCCATGGATAGAGGAATCTGGCCATCTCACTCTGGCAATTCAGGAAAAATTGAAGACTATCCACCAGACACAAAGAATAATGGCCTCGCGGTGGAAGACCCTACTATAGAGAAGCTAGTCAAAGAAGTACAACAGGTCAAGGTTCAAGGCACTACTAATTTGCAGTTGTTGAAGGTGGAGTTCTGTGAACTCCATGAAAAAATTGTCGCCCCAGTCGAGTCACTTGAGGGCGAGTCACCCAATTTGTGTTGGGGGCCTGTAGGGATAGGGTCCTTGGGGTCAAATTTTGAGTATAAATTAATATTTTTTTGTATAAAGTATAATGTCTCAGCGAAATGTGGAAGCAGAGCATGAAGATAGTATGAGTCAAAGGGGCTTTAGTCCATTAGGTGGGTAGGAGATACGATGTTTTTGAGACCCGCCTATGCTACGCAAACCATGGTATTGTAAGAAAAATGTTATATATAGATGAGTCATAGTGATTCTTAAGGATATCAAATTGAGAAGAATCATTGTAAGGCAAGGTGCTAAGGTAGGAAAGGTTTGTTTCCTGTACTTAGGCAAAAGGGGAAGGCATGTGCAATTGAGTGCACAGGGAAAAGAAGTTTGTATCTAAACGATTTTAGTTAATAAAGATTGTTTTGAGCCAACTCTAATGCATCTGTGTCTTATTTATTACTTCTATAAAGTTTATGTATCTTTGCTCTGTGATATGATTTATACAAATTAATGCTTATTTATTGCGTGAAACTAGTATATATGTAATATTTATGCATGATAAGTATAATTAGGAACCTGCGTGAAGATATGGAAGTTGTTTAAAGAGAATTACATTAATTATATGTTCGGAAGGGTTAAGGGTACATGAAGGTAGATCTAGGCCCTAGGGATTGCAGAAGCCCATCACGAAGGCCTCTAGATGCAGAAACCTGGTTTTGTCATCCCCCAATACTGCTTCGGGTGAGACTATAGCCTGCGTTATGTAGGTTGTTTCCGAAAGGGCTAGTAGTTAGGGTTTTGTTGGTTGCCGCAGATAATGTTGAACCTAGGTCAGAACCCATCAAGATAGTAGTAACCTCTACTTTTCCATTGGCCTGAGGATGATAAGAAGTTGACTTCCTCTGCTTGATCTTATGTTGACTCAACATATTCTCAGTCAAGTGTGAAGTGAATTGAGCGCCCTAATTAGTGACTAGCTCTCTAGAGTACACAAACTTGTAAAACACATTCTCCTTTAAGAACTCAACCACTTTCTCTTTTGTTTCTACCTTGACATCCTTGGCTTCAACCCACTTTTTCAAGTAATCAATGCACACAATTATGTACTTTTTCTGCCCTGATGGTGGATCAATGGGCCCAATGAGGTCCATGCCCCACTTATTAAATGGCTCAAGAGTCACTTGAGATTGCAAAGGCATTTCAACCCTAGGAGTAGGTTTCCCCATTATTTGTCATTGGCCACATCGACTATATATCTTCTTAAATCTTGGTGGAGAGTGGGCCAGTAGTAGCCAACTTGCAGTACCTTGAAGGTTGTCCTCTTGGCTGCAAAGTGACCTCCACAAGGCCCATCATGAAAAGAAAAAGGATTTAAATGACTTCCTCCTCCCTGACACATCTCCTCAAAACTTCATCTAGTCCTAGCTTGAAGAGATTGCCCCAAATCCAAGTGAATGGTGTGCTCTTTCTTATAATTCTTCTCTTTTCCTTAGAGGACAGATTTGGAGTGAACTGTGCAACCACTAAGTAGTTGGCTATGTCAACAAACCATGGAGAGAAACTAAAATAGAAAATAAATGCTCATCTGGCGGTTGATCATCGACCATTCCTTCCTCACCTGCAGTCAAAGCAAATCTAGACAAAAAATTAACAACTACATTTTCTCTACCAGGCTTATCAATGATAGATAGATCAAACTGTTGTAATAAAAGAAACCATCTAATAATTATAGCATTCACATCAAGCTTGTTAATCAAATATTTAATAACAGCATGGTCAATATGTACAAAGGTTTAGCAATCAATGAGATGTAGTGTCTAAATTTATTCAAGGAATGGACAACTGCTAGGAGCTCTTTTTCAATCACAATATAGTTCAATTCATCCTTGGACAGATTTTTGTTGATGAAATAAATGGCACAAGGTAACTTGTCATCTATCTGGCCTAGAGCTGATCCTGTAGATTTGTCAGGGGCATCAACATGAATTTTGAAAGGAAGACACCAATTTGGGCCTCATAGTATAGGTGCAGTATTCAACTTGTCCTTTAGGGTTTCTAGGGCCTCTTGGCAGCTTTATGAACATAAAAATTTAGAGTCCTTAACCAATAGTCCAAACAAAGGTGAGGCTACTTTGTTGAATTCCTTTATGAATCTCCTATACTATCTAACTAATCCCAAGAAACTTTTGACATCCCTCTGCTTTTGAGGAGCAGGGACCCTCTTTATGACAACAATTTTATTTGGGTCCACTTGCAGTCCTTCCTAGGATATTGAGTGACCTATAATAGTCCCTGCATTCATCAAGAACTCACACTTCTCAAGACTAAGGGATATGTTCATTTCAATTCATTTGTTTAATACTTTCCCCAAGTTAGAGAGAGCCTCCAGGAAATCAGACCCATAGGGAGTGAAATCATCCATATAAATTTCTACAGAGTCATGGACTAGCTTTGTAAATATGCTTATGACTACCCTCTAAAAAGTGGTCAGGGCATTACATAATCCAAAAGGAAGGACCCTATAAGAAAAGGTACCCCAAGGACAAGTGAAGGTGGTTTTATCTTGGTCCTTTGCATTGATTTGGATCTGATTGTAACCACTGAATCCATCTAGGAAAGAGAAGAACTTATTTTCTGCAAGACCATGTAAGACTTAGTCCATGAAAGGTAGAGGGAAATGGTTTTTTTTGTTGACTTTGTTTAGCTCTTTGTAGTCCACACAAATCCTCCATTTTCCATTCTTCTTTGGGACCAGAACCAGAGGAGACACCCACTCACAATATGAGATGGTGTAAATGAACCCTACTTCCAACAAATTCTACAATTCTTCTTTAACTATATCCTTAAGGGCTAGGTTCATTCTCCTCTGAGGTTGGCACATTGGCTTGCAAACTTCCTTGATTTAAATGTGGTGAGTACACATCAAAGGGTGTACTCCCTTCATTTCCTTATAACTCTAGGCAAAGGCATCCAGATGCTCTTTTAGCATGTCACACAACTCCTTTTCCTGATGTGCAGAGAGAGAGGGGTTGATTTTCAATGTTCTTTATATACCAAATTCTATCATCTTGACATGAGTAGGACTTGAGTTAGTTAGGAACAAATCATTCCAAGGGTTATCTTCATCTTTCTTTATTAACTCATTAAGAGACATGGTGTTGGGGGGATGATTCTAGAGGATTTGATCAATCAAGTTGTCTTCATTAGGTTTACCCCCTCCTATAGTAGCATCTAGGGTATAGACTGGGTAAGATGTGGTAAAGTAGACTTCATCTTCCTCCTCCTCTTCCAACCATAAAGGTAAGTCATGCTCTAGAGATGGTTGAATGGAGGGTACAAGACCAATTGTTTGGAAAAATGCCCATTTTTAATGGTCATATTCCCATCCCTGCAACTTATGTAAGCATCAGTAGTGGTTAACCATGGTCTTCCAAGGATGAGAGGATAACCATTGAACTTGGTCTTAGGTTGGAGGACTAATAAATCAACAAGGTATTCCCAAGAATCAATGGAGACCATCACATCCTCAACAACTCCCTCAGGAGCTACAGTGGATCTATCTGCAAGCTACAACACTGTTGTGGTCTTCCTTAATGATCCTTGCAGATTCAGTTTAAGCATAGCCTTAATCATCACAATGATGCCAGCCCCAAGATCTATCAAGGTATGGGGGATAATAATAACATTGATGTGTACATCTACCACAAGAATTCCAGTGTCTAGATACTTTGGGCAAATCCATTAGGGGAATTTTGAGGTCTAAATGGGCCTCCTAAGGAAACTATAAAATAATAGTGGAAATAAAAAAATAATATTAGATTACATCATGAAATTTTAGAAGGAAGAAACAAAAAAACTATTTTTTCAACTCGTAATTTCAACTTATCTCCCTACGGGTTTACTCAAATTTTGAGTAGAAACACTCATTGGATGCAAAATTTTATTCCAAGGAGTACCCATCTTTAATAATTTCGATGGACCCTACTACACGAAGAATGATAAATACATGAAACATGTGATTACAATCACGATTTTTCATGTATTTCTCGTTTTGTGTGTAGCAGGGTCCATAGAAATTATGCAACATGGGTACTCCTTGGATGAGGAATTAAATTATGCATCCAGCGAGTAATCCCACTCAAAATTTGGGCAAAATGTTAGGGAGATAAGTTGAAAAAGTAGTTTTATTATTTTATTATTTTTAATCTTTCTACTTTTTTGCTCCAAAAATGGTGAATCATCCCCCATGGTTTACATCATCATATTGGATCCTATTGGTTCTTATAAAGTCTATTTTGGTTATACATTTTTCTTAGGAGGCCCATTTTAGACCTCAAAATTCCCCTAATGACTCGCTCCAACATTAAGTCAGACAACTGCCCAATAACATTAATGGTATGGGTGTCTTTCTTTCGCCTCCCAAGATGTTTGAAGCATTTTTCCTTGATTAACTTGTTATAGATGGGGACATCCTTGATAGCTTGGAAGAGTGGGATTTTAACACACAAGTTTTTCAATTCACCCAGAAGTTCAATCTCTTTTGGGGTGTGTTGGATAGGATGGATTAATCTCTCAAGAAAAGGAGGTGGATTGGCTTGAGGAACAATTTCCTCCTTTTCCTCTTCAAGCTCCTCAGATGGAGATGGAGGTTTATTATCTGGAAGCACTCTTCCAGAACTGAGGTTGATTTCTTGAATTTCCACAACATATGCAGGGTAGGATGTCTATCCACTATAGACTTGTTGTGCTTGTTTATTGTTCGATTTTGAATTTGGTTGAGCATGCATCTGAGGTTGCTTAGGTGGATTAGGGTGAAGGGGATGTGGTTGAGATGGACGTTGAGGTAGTAAAGCTGGAGATGCATTATATGGGGGCCTCCACCCCTGTGATGGTGTATAAAACTGAGGTTGTGTGGGAGCATATGGATGAAAAGATTGATTGGAAGGTTGGGAATGCTATTGAGGTGAAAAATACCAGGAAGAACGTATGGACCATGAAGGATGAGTAGGAGGACACCAAGGGGGAATGGATGCATTCTGGTTAGGGTTGTAATATGAATAGGATGCCCCTTGCATGCCTTGTTGGTAATTTATCTCTACTCCTATGAGGCATGAAAGGAATTTGGTTTTTTCTTTTTTAGGGTTTTTTTTTCAGAACTACTTTTAGAATGGAAAGAAAGAAGAATTTTCAACTATTTGTTGAATGGAACTACTTGCAAAATGGAAAGAAAGAAAAAATTGCAATTATCTGTTGAATTGAAAACAAAAGGAAAGTAGGAATTGCATCTATTTACTGAATGTTAAACAGAAAAGAAAGAAGAAATCACATCAACCTAGACACCTCCCCGAAAATGGTGCCAAAAAGTGATGAGCTCTGTTATTGCAGCAAGGATGTTGCAACTCCTAGAGCTACCAATTTTACTTCATCAACCCAGGGTTCATACAAACTTGGAGATGAGAGTGTTCTATACAAAGTAGATGCAATGGTCTACTCTTGTCACTTTTCATCTAGGGTGACAGACCACTAGGGTTCTTCAAACCAACCTTCTATTGACTAGAAGGATTCTAACTATTAACGAAAAATGGATAACTATCTTTAATGCAGAAAGGAAATGATGCCTACTCTAGGAAATGAAAATGTTGAATTGGAAAGTGCTATGAAGTGGCATGAAATTATCTAGCTAAGCATTTACACATATTACTTACAAAAGAGACCTAATTTAACCTTGCATTCTAACATCTACTTATTTATAGTAATTAAGCAAGGAAATTATCCTAAAACTACTATGACTATTGTATGCATGTACTAACTAGAAACTGCAGAAAATATTCTTTTTTATTTTCAATTTTATAAATGTAAATGTTAAGTGAACCAATTTGATCTTTTGAAGGGGAGAAAGGCATGGAGAAACAGGTCTAAAATGATATTGAGGGTATGGAAGCCAAGTGGAGGCCTAACCTAAGCTCAAATGATCATTTATGCTCATTTCGGGCTTAAAACAGGTTGTTACAGGGTTTCTTGTAGTGCTACAAGATGTCTTGGTTTACTACAGGAAACAGGCTTAAATCTATAGGAAGGTAGGAGAGGTGGAATAAAGTGTGGGAAAGGTGTCTAGTGATGGGATAAGGCATAGAGGAGGTGTACACCACCCAAGGTTTAGCCCAACTCTTCAAGATGGTTGGATTTTCTCAAGGAAGATGTCCACTTTGCTACAAAATAGAAATTCATATTAGGGGTTGGTAGAGTTTGGCGGTATGGGTGAAGAAGACTTGGATGAGGCTAGTGAAATGAGTTCTCCCTACAGATCAAAAACTACTGCAACAACACACATTATTTCCTTCATTTATGCATAAATTCATTTAAATATGGAAAAGATGAGTTGAATTTAGGAAAAACGGAGTTATTGATGGCCAATGGAGAAATTTGTGAAATGCAATGATTTATAGACTACAACAAATTCAAGAAACCAAAATGAAAACTGTAGGTACTTGTTTGGTCAATTTAGTGTGATCTAAATTGCTATTTAAAATGTCAACCCGGGGTTCGTAAACTGACGAAGTGAAGTGTACTATATGTACTAGATAACCATTTCCTTAGTCTTTTGTCATTTTTGAGCTTTTTAGTTTGTTTTTGGATTTATCTTTCCCTAATGTGTGATGGCGAGGATGAAAGTGAAGTATGGAGTGTAGACGGTGATGGTTTCTACAGTGATTTTCTCAACTTGAAAGTGCTCAAAAGAAAGCTTTAAAATAACTAAAATGAAATCAATTCTTAAGAGGAAATAAATGCATCAAACAGTGAACTAATGACAATGGCCCAGTATCCTTGTTGCTGAATGAAAAGAAAGTAAACACTAAAAGCAACTCAAACTTAAAGCAAAGCAACTAATTCACACTACTTAAACTCTTCAGATCCTTTACTCTTCAGCTCAATCTACCTTGTGGGAAGTAATCATGAACAAGTCAAGCAATATGATATCTAAATGACAAGAAATTAAATTGCATAAAAGAAATTAATCACACTACTTGAACTCTTCTCGTCCTTTACCATTCAGCTCAATCTACCTTGTGGAAAGCAACCATGAATAAGTTTGAGCAATATGATAACTAAATCACACTACAGTTAGTAATATCTGATTTCTTGCTAATAGAGTCACTTGACCATAGAAAGAAACCATAACCTGGTGAGCAGTATGATATCTAAATAGCAGAAAAATAAATAAGCAAATCACAACTTGGAAAAGACAATGTTGAAATTAAACTTCAGAAAATGAAAGTTAGCAGGAAGGACAAGATGATCTCATATGCCAATAGTTATCAAAAAGATGAAAAATTGCCCGGGATGCCTAAGAAAACCTGCAGAAAAGCACTGATCAGTTGACAGCTCTAAGAAAACAAAGGTGAAAATATAAACAGCAGAAACATCAAACAGTATATTATGTACAAGCTAATGATAAAAACAAAAACATAATAAAACTAAATGAAAACTTTACAAGGCTTCAGCGCACAGGGGCCCTCTGCCACTTCATCCAGTCAACAAGTAATCACACGGATGAACTCAGAAAAGTCTTCTCATGTATTAAAACAGCAACATATAAAAAAACAATGGGGTGATAACTAGCAGTTCGGAATTCACATAAACAGTTCAGAATTCACATCTTCCAAAAAGCCTTTTTTTTTACAGTGTTCATCGACGCGTTATTTATAATGCCAAAATTCTAAAGCTAATTAACAAACTCCTACGCTATTAACTGCATTGCTAAAGACACGTAGATCCCTTCAGCCGAGATCTAGTGTAACTGTCATCATGTCTCTTAAATCTTCGAAGTGGTAGCTGTTGGATTCAGGTCTCGAGAATGATCTCCAAGTGTGATGGTGTCTTCGTGAGCTGAGGACTGTGCCACGTAACATTCACGTGCTCAAAACAGAGACGTGCCACCGCTGAACTCTTTGGTTTGGCTTTGTCTTTGACTTTCGTTGACCGTGACCTTCCATGGATGATTTGGCTGATTTGAAGGGACACGTTTCATGTATCTGCCACCTGGAGCTTGCCCATGTAGCTCATTTCTTCATAGGACACCTGTAGCACGGCTTTTAACAAAATAGCTGTGGAATCCTGTGCTGGCTGCGGAAACATGTGCTGGCTGTGGAAACTGACAAGTTTCCGCAGCTGCATGAACAAAAAAACTAAACCAAACAACAGTCATAAACATAGTCAGAAAACCATATAAAAAGTCCTTTTTAGACTATAATGCAATGATTTAACAACTGGGTGAATGAAGTGAGTGGAGAAAGAAGGCTGAGAGGGTGTATAGGAAGGTGCAAGTTTGAGGCTCAACATACCCCCACTGTGAAGGTGTTGCATGTCCTCATTCAACCAAAATTGATTTATTTCCCTCTAATCCACATGTTCTAAGGCTTCTGCAAGGACATCTATTCCTCTTTTCTTCTTCTTTGATGCTATCATCATCATCATCCTTGGCTTTCTGACTAAACATTTGAACTTGAGGTTAATTAATGCCCTGCTTAACTTTTTGCATTTCTTCTTCAGTCTTTTGTTCTTCTTTTGCCATAGTCCTAAATGAAGCATAGTGTTATCATGGACAATCTTGTCTACCTTACCCTGCTCTTTAAGTGCTTCATTTTCTTGTATGATGTGTCTATTTAGGACTTCTAGCTCAAATACTTCCTGTTTCAAAGACTGAACTTGTGCATCAAGTGGCAGAGAGGTACTTGGCCCTGCAACTGATTGTTCTAAGGATTCCAGGTAATTATATACCTCTTGCTGACTAGGATCTACCTCAGGTGACTTTCTCTGCCTAAACTCAAAATCTGGTGGAGGAGGACTGCTCTCTCTTTCCGGCCAAAAAGAGCTTTCCTCACGTGGAGGACTTGATTCAAGGCTTGGCCGAGCTGGAGATTTCTCAAGTGCCTCTTCACTTAAATCAATAAAGTGAGACTGATCTTCCTTGGTTTTCTTCCACTTCCCTTTTAGCCTAGAGCTCCTTCTCAAGGATGAACTCATACTCTTCTTTTGTGCACTCTGTTTTCCTTTTTGCTTTTTCTTGGCCATGGCAGCAGCTTGAAGATCTATTAGTCTTTCTAACAGAGGTTGGTAATCTTCTTCTAAGGATTGCTTAGGGGATGGATAGACCTCTTGAATGGTTCTTTTGCCTTTTTCTTTCTTCTGTTTCTTACTTTTAACTTGGTCTTCTTCCTCTTTTTGGACGGTTTCTTGAATTTCTTTTGTAGGGGAGTCTTGGACTGCAACATTTTTCTCTTTCCTCCTCTTTTCCTTGGAACTTTTGGTGGACTACTTCCAGAGGCCTCAGACGGCTCTTGGAAGTAGTTTCTTGTAAGGAACTGTTCCCATGTATCCTTACTTTTCTTCAACTGATCCTCAATAAGAATTTTTATGAGCCCATGATGGTAAAGATGAGGTTCAATATTGCCTACATGTTTTTGAACCGTAACACTCATCTTTTTCAAAATTGAAAGCAGAAAATGAGGCAAATTAAGAGTGTGACCATCTATGAAATTCATCATCAGCCTAACATGATACATATACATAGAGCCAAAATGACCTTCACATGTGATAAATTTCTGGATGACTAACAGTAGACTAGACCATTCCTCTTTTAATACATGCACAGGGATGCCTCTTGTAAATACAGTGGTATCCATACCTTGGTTTTGTAGCATGGTTCTCCATATTTGATCGTCCACACTTCTATTTTTAAACCACCTTTCACCTTCTTGAGGTAGGCCCGTGGTAGCTGCTACTGTGGCCTCGGTCACTGTGAATTTCAAGTCTCCAACCTCCACTATTTGTCCATTAAAGGACCTCGCAAAAGTTTGGGTCACCTCCTTGTTATAGCCTTTAAACTTCTGGATAAATCGTAGCCATCTGACTTTCTTCAGCAATTCCTTAACTTGGGGATAACCCTCCAAGTATTTTGGTCCTTCCGGCTCAGCTCTCAGCAATTTTCCCATCCTCTGTTTTAAATCCACTGAGGGTTCTTCTGCGTGTGAGGGTTAAGGGAAAAATAGCTCTGTTACAGGGTTTTTAGGATAGACTGTAGTGACTGCAATCAGGGTTTAGGATGACTGTAGTGGCTGCAATCAAAGTTTAGAGCAAACTGTAGTGACTGCAGTTGGAAATAGAGAAATGCTCGAATCAAAGGAGGAACAGTGGGTGAGCAGTGGTAAACGAGTTCATAAAATGAAATGTGAATGTATGCGAGGAGTATGGTATAAGTGGAGTGATAAGCGAGTGGAGTAACAACAGGATTCTTTCGGGTCAGATGACTGTGTATGAGATTTTACACGTCTCAACAGACGACTGTGGAAATTACGGCTGAGAATGGACGTAACACAATAGGTCACATCTTAAGAGTACGGGTAATAAATAGAAGTGCAATCATTCTTGAGTTTGAACTCGGAGTAATCATAAGACCGTTAGGGAAATGAATGCGAGGTGTGTGGAGTGATATTGCGGAATAAGAATGATAGTGGGCTAATATATTAAATCATTGCACATAGGAGAACCGGTTATGGTTTAATAACTATACGTAATTATGACTTGAAGTTTTATTTGATAAAGATTTTTTATCATACCTTTGGAAACTTTG
>APFE030111202.1:57611-87492 GCA_000404065.3 Pinus taeda | reverse complement strand
TTTTCATCTTCTCTTTGCACCATTTTGAATACCTCATCCTTGTGATTGGTGGGCATACAATAGTCCACGTACCTATCCAAAAATGTTTGTTTCATATCATTCCAAGTCCTAATGGATTGAGTGAGTAATCCCATGAACCATTTCAAGGTTTCTCCTTTCAATGTTGAAGGAAACAATTTGAGTTTTTGAGAGTCTTCCAGATAATCATAAGTTCGACACACGACCTCAAACTCAAATAGAAATGTTTCAGGGTCCTCATTTCTTAACCCATGGAAGTTTGGTAGGACAAATGGTGAGATGTTTTTCATTGTGGCCCGGGAGTCCTCATCGACTATAGGAAATCTGAATGAGTTATCTCCATCCCTATTTCCCCCAGTGTTACCTCTACCTCCTCCATTAGTTCCTCCTCCTCCTCTACCTCTACCTCTACCGAATCTGGTTGCTCCTTCTTCTGTCATGGTAGTTTCCTCAGAGACTTCAGAGTCCTCTGGTTCCTCTACCAAGGGTGAATGAGGAGGAATTTCTCCCTCTTCTTCCTCAGGTGATTCTACTTCTTCAATTACAATTTGTCTCCCTGTAGAAGGAAGGAAAGGATCTCCTCCTAATTCAGATTCGATGGATGGTGTGGGAGAGTCAACTATTGCCTCTTGAATTTCAGGAATCCTAGGGCTAGGAGTGTGAGTTGGAGATGATGGAGGCGTCTCTTTTCTATTCCTTGAAGTAGATGGAGTTGTAAAAATCGAACTCTTGGCTCTAGCTAAAAACCTTCCCCTAGAATCTCTTGCTCTATGCATGTCATTTTTTTATTTTTCTTCAAGTCGGGCTAATAATTCTTTTTCTGATCTTCCAGGTCACTCTAGGTGCAAGAAGATAGCATACTCAAGAAACTATTAAACCAATAACTTTCTCTTTTCTGGTCCTCCATATCACACTAAGCGCAAGAGGAGAGCATACTTTGAGATGTTATCAATTTTCCTTCCTTGAAATTTTCTTGTTTTTTTTTAGAAATTGGCTACCTAATTTCACTTCCCCGGCAATGGCGCCAAAATGTTTGGTCAATTTAGTGTGATCTAAATTTCTATTTAAAATGTCAACCCAGGGTTCATAAACTGACAAAGTGAAGTGTACTATATGTACTAGATAACCATTTCCTTAGTCTTTTGTCGTTTTTGAGCTTTTTAGTTTGTTTTTGGATTTATCTTTCCCTAATGTGTGATGGCGAGGATGAAAGTGAAGTATGGAGTGTAGATGCTGATGGTTTCTACAGTGATTTTCTCAACTTGAAAGTGCTCAAAAGAAAGCTTTAAAATAACAAAAATGAAATCAATTCTTAAGAGGAAATAAATGCATCAAACAGTGAACTAATGACAATGGCCCAGTATCCTTGCTGCTGAATGAAAAGAAAGTAAACACTAAAAGCAACTCAAACTTAAAGCAAAGAAACTAATTCACACTACTTAAACTCTTCAGATCCTTTACCCTTCAGCTCAATCTACCTTGTGGGAAGTAATCATGAACAAGTCAAGCAATATGATATCTAAATGACAAGAAATTAAATTGCATAAAAGAAACTAGTCACACTACTTGAACTCTTCTGGTCCTTTACCATTCAGCTCAATCTACCTTGTGGAAAGCAACCATGAATAAGTTTGAGCAATATGATAACTAAATCACACTACAGTTAGTAATATTCTGATTTCTTGCTAATAGAGTCACTTGACCATAGAAAGAAACCATAAACTGGTGAGCAGTATGATATCTAAATAGCAGAAAAATAAATAAGCAAATCACAACTTTGAAAAGACAATGCTGAAATTAAACTTCAGAAAATGAAAGTTAGCAGGAATAACAAGATGATCTCATATGCCAATATTTATCAAAAAGATGAAAAATTGCCCGGGCTGCCTAAGAAAACCTGCAGAAAAGCATTGATCAGTTGACAGCTCTAAGAAAACAAAGGTGAAAATATAAACAACAGAAACATCAAACAATATATTATGTACAAGCTAATGATAAAAACAAAAACATAATAAAACTAAATGAAAACTTTACAAGGCTTCAGCGTGCAGGGGTCCTCTGCCACTTCAGCCAGTCAACAAGTAATCACACGGATGAACTCAAAAAAGTCTTCTCATGTATTAAAACAGCAACATATAAAAAAACAGTGGGGTGATAACTAGCAGTTCGGAATTCACATAAACAGTTCATAATTCACATCTTCCAAAAAGCCTTTTTTTTACAGCGTTCATCGACGCGTTATTTATAATGCCAAAATGCTAAATCTAATTAACAAACTCCTACACTATTAATTGCGTTGTTAAAGACACGTAGATCCCTTCAGCCGAGATCTAGTGTAACTGTCATCATGTCTCTTAAATCTTCGGAGTGGTAGTTGTTGGATTCAGGTCTCGGGAATGATCTCCAGGTGTGCTGGTGTCTTCGTGAGCTGAGGACTGTGCCACGTAACATTCACGTGCTCAAAATAGAGATGTGCCACCGCTGAACTCTTTGGTTTGGCTTTGTCTTTGACTTTCGTTGACTGTGACCTTCCATGGATGATTTGGCTGATTTGAAGGGACACGTTCCATGTATCCACCACTTGGAGCTTGCCCATGTAGCTCGTTTCTTCATAGGACACCTGTAGCACAGCTTTTAACAAAATAGCTGCGGAATCCTGTGCTGGCTGTGGAAACTGACAAGTTTCCGCAGCTGCATGAACAAAAAAACTAAACCAAACAACAGTTATAAGCATAGTCAGAAAACCATATAAAAAGTCTTTTTTAGACTATAATGCAATGATTTAACAACTGGGTGAATGAAGTGAGTGGAGAAAGAAGGCTGAGAGGGTGTATAGGAAGGTGCAGGTTTGAGGCTCAACAGTACTTCTAAGGAATTATAAACAATAATCTACTCAATCAAGAACCCTAGCCATGCAATGATCTAAAGAGACAAATCTATTTTTGGCGCTGTGAGAATGGGGCCCTCAAACCATGTTCCCATGAGGGAGATGAGGAAGGGGCCACTATCACAAGATTTTATGAAGTATTCACTTTCACTATTGTACCATTGATCTACCTTTTCAACTAATGGAAGAAAAACAAAACAATCATTCAAGTACTTGTAAATGAAATAAAGCATAAATAACTTCAACAACTAACTATGAATGTAATCTAAGCATACATATACAAAAATAAGAGGAACCTATGTTTGCTAGGGTTGGGCCCTAACCTAAGAGCTTCAGCCCTCTGAGTTAACTGAGTGCTAGATCAAAGAAACCCTTTTCATTATCACCAAAATGGCAAAAATAACAGGAGAATAACAATCACAATTTCTTAAGTCAAAATTGCCTCTTGGCTACAATACAAAAAGTTGAATCCTAATGAGGCCCTAGGCCTTCTTATTTATACAATTGAAGCTACCAAAAACTTCTTTAAAATTAGGGAGGCTTGTCTTCCAGACTCAAGATTAAATTTTCTTCAACTATCACTGGCTTGGAAGCCAATGAACTCGGTGGGCTTGGATGCTTGTAACTTTGAGCTGATGATATTTTCTAGAGGAATCTTCGAGTGATTGAAGAGTTAAGGAGGGAGATCTGATGTCTGAAAATCCCTCTTGCTTGTCTAATTCAAATTATTTCACTTAAATTAGCCAAAAACTGCTCCAAATCCTGCAATTAATGCGCATTAGGCCACATGACATAACATCTCACCTTTACCCTTCTCACTAAGCAAAATATAATAAAATATGTAAAGAAATGTGAGAAAAGTTGATTTTAATAAGTTGGAGAGTGGCATTAAGGCCCATATAATTTACCTATTGATGAGACTCATCAAAAGTCACAAGTTGCATGTGAGGATGAAAATGAAGAAAATAGAGGCCTCATTAATAAAAGGCTTATGAGGATCAGTTTGTAGCTTTTTGTTAGTTCAACTTTTTATCAGTTTAGATTTTTGTCAGCTCAATGTTGGAGCTCTCATTCTCTATTCTCTCTCATACTCTTGGACACTTAGAGTTTTCTTGGCGCACTCTTGGAGGAGTGTGGCATACTTGAGATTTGGAGAAACAAGGCAAAGGAAGATCAGGAAAGCGCAAGAGGACATCAGGATCAACAGCTACAATGGGTTTTTCCTGCAGATACCAAGTTTCATGTATGATTTCCTTGCTATTTTTGGCATGCATGTGGGTTCTTGCTTATGTTCTATCATTGGCATGGAGTATTTATAGGATTAACAATGGTTTTTCCTAGCCTTTCGATTTCCTGGATAACCACAGTGTTTTGGGTTTCTTTCCTCTCTTTTTTTTGGTTGGTTCTCATGTTCCTTATGGTTGTGGGTTGAGTTTCTAATTCCTAAAGCATTGATTGGATAAAAGCTCTGGAATCCCTGTAACAACTTGGGTTGAGTTACTAGTCCTAGAAGCCTTGGTTGGAAAAACACTTTATAGCCATTTTTGGGTTGAGTTAGTTGTCCTAGAAGCCCTTGTTGGACAAATGCTCTAGATCCTGAAAACATTATGGGTTGAGTTACTAGTCCTAGAAGAATTGGTTGGAAAAAACTCTCTAGAGCCCTAGATAGCTTGGGTAGAGACCGATATCATGATGGTTAGTGATGTTTGACCATGAGGTGGAATCACTAGTTGAGGATTTAGGTGGTTTGGCCTCTGGAAGCCCTTGATTGGTTTGTTTGATTTGTTTCATGATATCCCACATTCATGTTTGGAATATGCCGTGGGGGTGATTGGCTGAAAGAGAGATTTGGTTCAGCCCAAACTATGGTCGGGTGGTATGTGGAAGTCCCTAACTTGATCGGATTTGCATATTCTAATAAGAGCTCATTTCCTTTGGTATTTTATGAGTATATGTGCTTGTCATTATGTGGCTTTAATGGTTGTTTCCTCATTGATATATCTATGGTTATTTGTTGGTTATAGCCATGTTTTATGACAGTTATGATGTATGGCTCTCATTGTGTTTTGATTATTATATGAAATGTTATGTAATGAATGACCTAATAGATAAAAATGTAGCTATTGTGAAGAGATATTAGTCTTATTTGATGATTCTCATACAAGCATGAGACCCTTGTGCTCATATCTATTGTTATGACCTATAGATTACATGTTTATGATATGTTTTATGAAATGCTTGTCATGGTTAGTAGGGGTCATATCAATTCCTTGTTCAATTGTTTGCATTAGTAACCCTGTTTCAATGTTATTTATCGTTTCTGGAAGTTTCATGAAGTTTTGGGTTGTGGCCTGAGTCCTGGCCCTGAAAAAGTGGCACAAAATATGGGGTCACTAGCACTAAACTACATGAAAAAGGCCATAATCACATGGATGCCTTGCTGTGGGAGCGATTGGCAAGTCCCAGATGCATGCATGCATTGTGATGGGAGTGAATAAGGTTCTAGGTTAGTGAAAAAGCAAGTTCTCTCAGGGGTTGGACACCTACAAAGGTTGGTTGGCTCCTGAAGGTTTTGAAGCTTCTACAAAAGGTTTGATTAGTCTTGTCATGTCGATTCCACTTCCTTAATTGTACATGGGGAGTTGAATCATATCATAGTAACTCTTCATCACATGATTACCCTGGTGGACTGGTTAGCTTGGGTAAATATGGGAGGAGGGTGTTACAAAAGGACATTGTTGTTGTTGAAAATATTTTTAGATCGCTAACCCCAAAGTTAAATTGCTAAGTCTCTGTCATTGAATAAATGCAAGATTTTAAGGATATCACCATTAAAAAACTCCATGGGATCTTGATATCTTATGAGATGAGGAAATTGGATACATCAGGTGTTAGAGAAGCAACTTTCAAAGCCACAAACAAAGAGAAAGAAAAGGAAGAGCCTAAAGATACAAGTTACATTTCCGATGAACAAGAAGTGAATTTTTTGAAGAAGCTCCAAGTAGGAACTGGTAGGTTCAAAGTTAAGCTTCCTTTCAAATGTTTTGTATGTGGAAGAGTAGGTCACTATGTTGGTAAGTTTCCTTATAAAGAAAATCATGAAAAAGGAAAGGATATTTCAAATAAGAATCTCAAAAGAGGTTTTAATAGCAAGAAAAGTTTGTATACTCATGAAGATAGTGAATATTATTCAAATAATGAAGATGAATCATATCAATATTGTCAACTACCTATGGCATTCAAAGAGTAATGTGTAGATTAGTCTAATGATGGTGACTTTATGGATGCTTTAGAAGAAATTGGCAGACTCGAGGTCATAAACAAGAATCAAGAAAAGGAAATCAATATCTATAAAGAAAAAAACCTAGTTGAAAAAATAACCTAGCTAAAGATATATCTAGAAGAGGCAAAATTAGTAGAAGAAGCTTTGAAGAAACAAGTCCAAGAAAGGGAAAAGAATTGTAAGAAAATAGAACTTGAAATTGTGGGTCTAAAAAAGGAACTTGAGAAAACAAAGGCTCTAAATCTTATGGTTTCTAAAGGATCTGAAAATTTAGAGGAAATCATAAAAGTTCAACATTCTCCACTAATCAAGATAGGTCTTGGATACAATCCAAATCAAAGTGGTGAAACATCATAGCTTATGAAATATTTTGAAGCAGGAACAAAAAGCTATGTCAATGTTGTAAAAGGAAGCAATCATCAGAATAGTAGTTCTCAACACAAGAAGGAAGGATCAAAATATACTCAAGAAAGACAATCCTTCCATGAACAAAGGATAAGCTACTCAAAAAGGTATTATACATCTAGGTATTCTTACTTCAATGGTCAATGCTTCACTTGTCACAACTTTGTTCATAAAGTAGTTAATTGTGTTGCTTATAAAACAATCATGACTAGAGAAGAAATAAATCAACATAATTCAAACGGGTCAAAGAATTCTTCTTATAATTCTTTCTCCCCTCTTCAAAATGAAGTTTAATGTTCTATTTTCAATAAATTTGGTCAAGTAGAAACTAAATGTAGGATCAGGATAAATTCATCTTATTAACATAAGCAAAACTCAGAACCTCCCAAGGTATGGAAAAGGAAAATTACCTCCACTTAAAATTATGGCCTAGCATTGTATGTGAGATATCAAGAGAATCTATGGTACATTAACAGCGGTTGTTCAAAGCATATGACAGGTGACAAAGATAATTTTGTTTATTTTAATGAAATTAAGAAAGAAAAGAATGTGAATTTTGGTAATAATTCATCTGCTGCTATTAAAGAAAAAGGATTTGTGGTATTAAAAGAGAAGGTCAAGGCTAAAAATGTGTTATTTGTTAATGGGATAAGACATAACTAATTAATTGTTAGTTAAATTTCAGATCAGGGGCATGAAGTTATTTTCAGATCAAAGAATTTCATGGTAAGAAATTTGGATATAGGTAAGACTATAATCAAGGGAACTAGAACTCTAGGAAATGTCTATATCCTAGAAGGTAGTAAAGACCATTATTTTCTAAGAAAATCTAAAGAAAGTTGGCTTTGGCACAAAAGATTGGGACACCTCAACTTTTTCTCAACTATACAAATCAAGCCAAAGGGGAGTAGTTTGTGACTTTCCAAACGTCTCTTCACCTCAAAATAGTATTTGAAAATCATGTCAATTTGGTAAGCAATTTAGAGTTTAGTTTTAAGCTAAAGAATGCACTTCAAGTAAATCCCTTGAACTTTTTTCACACTAATTTATGTGGACCTATGAGAAAGAAGTATCCTCTTCATGAACAATACTTCATGTTATTGATTGATGACTTTACAAGAATGTGTTAGGTTGGTTTACTAAATTTTAAAGATGAGGCATTTGAAAATTTTTAAATATTCAAGGCTATGGTGGAAAATGAATTAGAATTAAAAATCAAAATTTCTTAGATCTTATAGAGAAGAAGAGTTTATATCAGATGAATTTTTCAATTTTTGTTAGCAGTATGGCATCAAAAGGAAGTTTTCCATAGCTAAAACTCCTCGACAAAATGGAGTGGTAGAAAGAATGAATGGAATAGTTCAACAAATGGTGTGTACCATGCTTAATGAGATGCGAACACCTCACACCGTCTGGGGAGAAGCAACACATACAATCGTGGATATACTTAACAAATCCCATGTTTGAGTAAATATTGATAAAACTTTGTACGAACTTTGGTATGGTAAACTTGCAACTATCAAACACTTTAGAATTTTTGGAAGAAAAAGTTTCATAAAGAGAAATGATGATAAGCTTGGAAAGTTTGAATCTAGAGCTGATAAAGGAATCCTTTTTGGATACTCTTCCATAAGCAAAGGATATAAATGTTATAATAAACGGCTCCAAAATATTGTTGAAAGTATAGATGTTGTGATTGATGAAGCATCCACAAGTACCAAAAGAGAAGAACAACCAGATGATGAACCTCTCCATACTAAAATCTAGGGAAATTGTAGGAGAAGAAGAAAGAGAAGCATCAGGGGAAGGAAAGGAAAATGCATACATGTTAGAAAAGACTTCATCAAGGTATGTTCAAAAAAATCATCCTAAATCTCAAGTTCTAGGTGATAAAGAAGTAGGAATACAAACTAGAAGAACTTTTGTTGGTTCATCTAGTCACTTAGCCTTGTTATCCACAATTGAACCCCAAAATGTGAATCAAGCAAGAAAAGATGAATGTTGGGTTAAGGCAATGAATGAAGAACTTAATCAATAGAAAAGAGCCATACATGGGAACTTGTACCAAGGCCTCATAATAAAAATGTAATTGGGACAAAGTGGGTATTCAAAAACAAACTAAATGAAAATGGAGAAGTAATTTGAAACAAAGCAAGACATGTATGCAAAGTTTATGCTCAACAGGAAGGGATAGAATTTAAAGAGACCTTTGTGCCTGTAGCTAGAATTGAAGCCATAATAATGTTTCTTGCATTTTCTAGCTTTTGTAAATTCAAGTTATATCAAATGGATGTTAAATCTACAGTTTTTAATGGGGACCTAGAGGAAGAAGTTTATATTGAACAAGTTGAGGGATTAATATATAGCAGTGATAAAAATATTGTTTGTAAACTTAAGAAGGAATTATATGGGTTAAAACAAACTCCTCGTTCACAATATTATCATCTTGATAGGTATCTTTAGCAACAGGGGTTCAAGAAAGGGTTTTTTGATAGAAATTTATATATCAAAATTGACAAAGACAAACTACTAGTTGTAGTGGTTTATGTTAATGACATCATATTTGGAAGTAATGTTTAATCTATGATTCAAGGATTTGCGTCAGCCATGTAGAAGGAATTTGAAATGTCTTTAATTGGTGAGCTACCATTATTTCTTGGCCTTCAGGTTCATGAAACTAAGGATGGTATCTTCCTTTCTCCAACTAAGTATCTCAAGCAGATCATGAAGAAGTATGGATTAGAAGACTGCAAACCTGTATGCACACCCATGGTGACATGATGTACTCTTAGCCAAGATGATGACTCTCTTACAATTAATCAACCTGAATACATATCTATGATTAGCAACTTTCTTTATATTACCAGTACACAACCAAACATTATACATGCAATTCGCATAGTTGGATGATTTCAGGACAATCTTAAAGAGAAACATCTCAAGCCAATCAAAAGGATATTCAAGTATCTGCAAGGCACTCAAGATCTTGGACCATGATATCCCAAAAACACAGATTTTAGACTTCATGCTTACACAAATGCTAGGATTGGGAAGGCATTGTTTATGACCGCAAAAGCACTAGTGGAGAGCATTATTTTTGGGACCACACTTAGTTTCTTGGTTCAGAAGAAACAAAATTGTATTAATTCATCAACTGTTGAAGCAAAATATGTTGTTGTTGTTGTTGCTTGTTGTACTCAGATTTTATGGATGATCCAAACATTACAAGACAACAAAGTCAATTGTCCCCAACCTATATCTATTTTTTGTGACAACACTAGTGTCATAAGTATCTTTAAAAATCTTGTCATGCACTCAAAAACTAAGAACATCCCAATCAAATACCATTTTCTTAGAGAGAAAGTTCTTGAACAAAACATCAAATTGGAATATGTTCCTTCAAAGGAATAAATTGCATATCTATTCACCAAACCTCTTCCACGTGATTCCTTTGAATATATAAGACAAAGGTTAGGAATGATTATTTCCTCTTCACTTTGCTAATTGTTCGAACATAATAGGAACAAACATGTCATGTTCAGGGGGAGTTGTAACTATGAAAAATCAATATTTAAATTTTGTATGTGATTATTATGAATAACAGTCGCTTATGCACGTGGTTTTTGACATAGAAAATCATGCATGGTTTCGTTTGATGAAAATGAATGTCACAAATTAAGGGGTGCTTCTCATTTGTTTCCATCAGTTCATTATTATCTTTTTTGAGAAGATTCTTCGGCGTAAATCACATTCGAATGCATTTGTTGACATGCTTCAAGCCAATGAGTGTGGTTCATCGTCAGGACAAGATGAAGATTCAGATCCAGGTTGCATGTTAAATAGACAAAGCAAAACATCCAACGGCTAAATTTGACCAGGCAACGACTATGTTGAATTGGTCAGCGAGAATGGCTAACGATTATATTTGACTAGGAAATAGCTAACCGGACTTGACCAAGTGATATGGATAAGAGAATATAATGTTTAAATTTTTTAACGCCTATTATCATTTTTAAATCTAAATTAATTAACGGGAAAGAATTATATATGGAATTGACTTGTATTTAAGTAAAATAAATAAATCTTTAGTTCGTTAGTTAGAATCAAATATAAATTAGATAAGGTATTCATTCATATATATATATATATATATATATATAATTAAAAATTACATAATTAACTAATTATTAAACTCACTGTAGTTAGTTTTTAATTTATATAAAATTTAAAGGGTTGACATTGGTTATATAATTAAACAATTTTTTTTTTTAAATTATTATATTAAAATCATATAATTAAACATTTAGTTAAATTAATTGTAAGATAGTCTTTATTCATATTTAATCAAAGGGGTTAATATTATTATCTATCTGGATCTAACGTTGGTTTGTTGCAGTCTGTTGGTGATGCCCTTATGTTGCTTAGGGTTTTGGTTTATAATGGTTTATGTTGAGTTGTTGCAAAGTCTTATTAATGTTGTTGATTTGTCTCTTTGATTGGTGAGAAAGATATGATGTGATCAGAATTAATGATGAAGAGTTGGCTCAGGTTTAGAGAGAGTATCTTCCTTTCTTCTAATGGTTCATTGTTGGCATTATGATTTCTTGAGCACTCCTTGTTCCATTATGTTGACTATGATTAGTTCATATCATTGTTGGTAATCTGGATGCATTGGTATTGTCACTATCTCATAGATACTTGGATTGCATGGATGATGCTTTATTCTTGTTGCTACTATTGCTTGATATTTCTTAGTTATTTGGCCTCATGTTAAGGATGATCATATTTTTGTTATTATGTTGTTGTTGTCATATGATTATATTACAGATGCCTATTTAGAACATGGTATATAAGTAACCCCATTATTTGGGTAGTTGATGTAAAATAGGGTCCAATAAGTCAACCGATTATGTTGGGTGTTTCATATAATCATGGGAGCATAAAGTCATTGGTATGGGAGAAGTCATGTATCTGAGTCATAAACTCTTATACTTTTATTACATATCTTTAGAAGGTCTAGCATATGCTCAGGGGGAACATGATCAACATGCAAATTTCATAATTCATATTAGCAAATCAGATTTACAGGGATAAGTGCTACAAGGGAAAGTACTTCATTCAACTTAGCCTTCCCTTTTCCCTTGATGTTAAAAGGGGAGAGAAGACTTGGTGTTTGAAAGTGTTTGTAGGTGTTTTCCAAACACTAAAGTGGTTGTCATCAAGTCCAAAGGGGGGATTGTTGGCATTATGGCTAATGTGTTGTCCTTAATGGAAACCTGCTTGATAAATATTCAAATTGGTTATAATATGATGATTATGGAACTATTGCAGATGGCATGTTTGTTGGTACAAATATTTTAGAGGATATGAAAGAGAAATGTCAATTTATTTATAGATGGATAAAAAATGTGAAGTTTGAAAGGTAAACATGACCCCTGTGAAGAAGAGTCGCGTAGAAGCGCAGGAACTGTGAACAAAAGTCATGTACATAATTTGAACCATGGAAAATTGGATAACAGGGGTCATTACTATGGTAATTTCCCATAGTATTGTGTCAGAAATGTCTATTTGATCTCGTCAACAAATACTAACAACAATACCAAAGGATTTTCCTGAGGTATTAGAAAAAGAAAAAAAAATATAAGGATATGGAGATCAAGGTGATAAGTGTGCACTGGATAAATTATTCCTATGTGATTTGATCTGAAAACAATTGTGCACCAATGAGCAAGGATATGACTTAGTTCTTATAGATCTGACAGTGCATTAATGACTAATGGATATACTTGCTTGATCTATTTAGGTGTGTTATATATGTAGCTATGGTGATGGTATGATATGAATGTGTTTGCATTGATATGTGATTGTTGTGCACAAAGATTTGGGTTTGAAAGGTGATTTGTAGTGAAGTTTTGTTTCAGTGTTTTTAAAGATTTGTACACAGTTTTTGCTCTTACTTGCTTTGTTTTCAAATTCCATCTGTTGTACCAGCGTTTATGTATTGATTTTAATTATTGAGAAGAAAATAATTTGTGATTTGAAATCTTACTAAAATCCTAAAATGATAGGCTTAATTGTCTTGTGATAAGAAAAAAATATATATATTATTCTTAACACTTTAGTTATCCAAGTTGGTCTTTATCGATGAAGTATGCTTGAACACCCCTCTTGAATTTGGAATATTCCATTCTCTTTATTGAAGTTAATGTATTTCCATTTGACTTAAACACAATTCACAATGTTAAATAAATGCAGGTTTAATGTATGAGATTTTTGTGTAAGAAGTAGCTACCATATGATTAAAAGAGTTTGTTATAGAAATTATGAAGATTGGCTTAGCTATTAAAATATAAATGAATTTACTCTTATTAATAATATGAAATATACATGAAATTAGTCAAATCAATAATAGGAATCATGTTGAATTTTAAATGATTTTGAAATTTACATTTAATATACGAAACATACATGAAATTAGTCCAATTAATAATATGAATTATAAATAAAAATAGTTAAATTAATAATATGAATCCTGTTGAATTTTAAATGATTTTGAAATTTACATTTAATATTTTGAATGCTCGTGCGAAATTAAAATTTTAGAAAAATGTTGTGGATCTTAATTTAGTGAAAAACACTATTTTTCTCCACATTCTAAATTTTAAAATAAAAATGCATATTTGTAAATTCAAATTTAAACTAAATCATAAACCAGCGTAGACTCCAAAGTATTTTTAAAATATTAAGATATGGTTATTACAAGATATTTTGAATAGTCACATAATCTAAATAATTAGAATTAAATATTTCCTACCTCAATTTTGTTAGGAAAAACACTAAGAGAGAGGAGGGGGAGGGGTGAATCAGTATTTTTAGTTCAAAATTCTGTATGATATTGTTCTTCATGCAACCCATGTGTGTATGCGACTCTAGTGAATGCACGCCGTGTATATTTAGATAACTAATTTTTCATATGTTCCATCAGATATTTATCTTTAACCAATGCATCATTATTTCATTATCCATTTATTAAGCAATAAACACGAGGAGTAAAGGGCAGATAAATAATCAATACACAAGAAACATATCAACATGTATGGGCACTGGGATTTTAGGTGGAAACTAATGTGGGAGAAAACCACCGTTATTGTCATCTTTGTCTTCTTTCTTATTAAATAAAGAAAATCTTCATTACATCTTCATAAAGGTTATCATCATAAATATTAAAGCAAGGGGGTTGCGGAGCAGCTAGTCCCTATTTTAGAAAGAAAAATAATGAGGAAGAGGAGTTTTTTTGTCAGCAGTAATACCAGTAATTAGTAGCACCAATGACATCTAAGATGGAAGCAGAAATTGCAATCGATGGCTTGAAAGTATTTTGGGTTTACGGATCCTGATTTCGAATACCAGTACCCCAATATTGATAGTCTAAGATGCGTGTGAACTGGAGGCGGACATGGATCTGAGGCTTTTGCAGTTTCTCAGAGAAATCTTCATTACACAAGTCAAACCATCCCTCGATGACTTTGCCACTAAATATTTCTAAGATTGGGATTTCGGCTCTTCTCGCCACTTCTGCGGAGACGCCCAATTCTTTATCAATGCTGATCACTTGAGACATGTGTGAACTGGAGGCAGACATGGATCTGAGCCTTTTACAACGTCTCAAAGAAATCTTCATTATACAAGAAATCAAACCATCCCTCGATGACTTTGCCACTAAGTATTTCTAAGATTGGGATTTCGGCTCCTCCCGCCACTTCTGTGGAGATGCCCAATTCTTTCTCAATGCTGATCACTAGAGAAGGCGATGTATATGTGCAATGTATGTGAAAAGTCTCGTTCCAGATTATGTTCACAAGTTCAGGAGGCAGAACTCTCGTTCTTACATATAGTCCACTGTGCCCTTCTGGATGGAGAAGGCCCTCAACGTTGTCGACCACCTGCTCAAGAAAATATCATTATCCCTATGAATTAATACCAAAAAAATCAAACAGGGGCTCGACAGGGCACCCAACAGGATCAAATATTGAAAGGAGATTCATATCCTTACCTTTCCTAGTAACGTAGATAAACCTCCAAGATGCAGGAATCTGGCTTGAAATATAGTAGATACCATGCTAACATGGACTACATGGGACGCATTAGGGATATTTTGTCTTTGAAATATGTGAATTGGATAATGCAATGATGGTGGAATTGTTCAATCATCATAAGAGCATGGGAAATTTGAAAACAACAGATGGAATTTGAAAACAAAGCAAGTAAGAGCAAATGGAATCAACAGATGGAATTTGAGAACCAGTTAACATTTTACCAGCTATATAAGGAGCCAAGGCTCCTAAACTCGGCTTGAGTAATGCAAATATTGGATTCTCAGAAAATCGTCTATCTGCTGTAGGCAGGAAGCAATTCAGATTGGCCAGCTATCGACTTACTCGCTCACTTACTGGCAGTCCTATTTCTAAGGCATAGCTAGTTGCGTGTTAGATATATATTGAGGTGGCTTGCTTACAGGTTTGTCTGATTGGCTTGCTTATGGCCTGCCCACTTTGGAGATAGATCTATCTCGTCAATTTAGAGTCTGTTTCAAGACTTCTGACATCCCTGCTTCACATTTTGACATACGTGGGTCCCTACCTACCCATTTGAACATACGTGGGTCCCTACTGCCCATTTGAACATACGTGGGTTCCCCTGCCGATGGTGTTATAGGATCGATAACATTAAATCAATTATAAATCGATGATTACGAAGTTCCTTATATGCGGTGTTTGCATGAATCGCAGGTGTCTTCTGCATTGCAGGTGTCAAGCAACGCAAAATCCAGTTGTTAGTGCTCTCCTCCTTCAATTAGTTAGAAGCTAAGCATCAAAAAATCCAATTGTTAATTACCTGTCCATGATAACTCTGTCCCTTAGCAAGCGAGCGAGCTAGCACATTTGGATTGGTTTCTGGATTAACAGCCTTTCTGGATTCACTAGTCGCAACAAGTTTCCCTCCTGTATTCAATCCATAAAGCAATGAGTGATTGTATCTATTAGAGACAACGATCCATTCAACAGGAGAAAAGGGGGCAGTTGGGAGCGGAAATGCACTCGACCAAAGGTTAGGTTGCTATTTCTTGTCTATTGAATTAAAAAAACATTTACTTAAATATTTTTAACAACATAAACCTCAAATATATAATATCATTTCAATTTACAGATAATTTAAAATCAATACAATTAACACAAAGCCTGATATACATGTTTCTAGAATAAAACTCTTTGCAATCTAAAATCGAATTTGCATTGCACATTATACAATTTTAAACAAGTGAATACTATAAGAATTGCCCTGACTTGCTATTAATTAGTAAGGAGAAATGTAGGTCGAGAGAAATCGAATTAGAGTTGTTTTTACATATATAAGACTCATTTCAAAGACTCTATTCGTACGGTTCAATGCCGGAGAGAGATAAACGATCTGGCGAGGAAACTTATAGCTTGAAGATCATACCAAGTCATCGGTTGCTAATACTCCGATGAAGCGCTCCATCGTTTGGCTGTAATCCTGTGAGCTGTTGGAGCAATTGAGGCCACCAGCATAAGAATTTCTTTCGATTTTGTGTAAGCATTTTTGGCTTTTCAACAATTTTCTCTATTTTGAGTAGGATGGTTTCATCCGCATGAAAATGCATGAAAATGAACTATTCAACTTAGCTATGAAGATGGGGATAGGTAATCGCTTAGAAGCTCTGGTCAGTGCTATAGGAGCTCATCTCCCACATAGTGGTGGTTGATTACGTATATAACAGAATGTTGAGAAAAGAAAAATGATTAAAATGCTTGAAAGAAAAAGATAGACAGGCTTAATAAAGAGGTCTTTACTAGAAGCCTGGCCTTTAGGTATTGAACTTTTGCCCTGGACATTTCCCTTAAACACTAGCAACGATGAGATCCAGGAGGGACGCTTATGACTTTCGGGTTACTACCAGCAGAGCTACACCTTTGCAGCAAGCACCCAGGAAGCTTGATACAGTTTGAACAAAAACTTCTCATTGGTTGAATGACTGAGCTATGCCATGGAGGAAGTCTTTCTCTAAGCTATTGCTCCTATAACACCATCGGCCTCATGGGATGCCCCCAACTTATCCTGATAAGTGGATCTGTCTCTCTCTCCGGCCAGGTAGGAATAGCCACCGTTCTGTCATCTTCCTCTGCATCTAGTCGGATATTAGGGGATGAAGCACCAGTTGTTCCAGCTAGTGATCCTAGAGGATTCTCCCAGCAAACAGCTTCCATCCAGCAAACAGAAGCCATCCGTGTTCGACCAACACTCTGTTCCTCCCTATGCCTGAAGACCATCTGCCTTCAGCTGGCAATAACAACTAGTTAGTCCCTGCGCCTGGTGCCTGGTTCATCCGGTGAGTTCTCTACCTATTCCAGTGAATGAATTTGAATTGTATTGCAGCTGTTTAAGCAGAGAAATATTAATATTGTTAATGCAGAGTAGAGAGGAAAGTTGGCACCTGTTACATGCCCACAAAAGGAATAGATGCAGTGGCAGGCATACATTTAACGGTGGTACATGCGGTGGCAGGCGTACATATATTGTTGTAGCAGTGGTACATGCAACAATGGTAAATGTTTTAGCGGTGGGAGCATGGGCAATAAGAGTTGGTTTAACATAAAATGTTTAAGGTTTAATGTTAATATAAATTCACGTCGTTTCAAATTTCGTTTCAAATGGTTGTCTAATATCTATTTTACAGTAAGCTTTGGCCTCATATGCCTCGGTATGAGGCCAAATAAAACGATGAAAATTAAAACTTAAAAAAAACTCAAGCAAAAAAAATTAAAAACATTAAGCTATAAATCATTTTAAATCACACAAAGTAATGCTAAAAAACATTTCAATTACTATAATCCCACAGTCCCACACCATCACCGGATGGCACGGACTAATAAAATGTAATCATCATAAATACCAAAAAAAACTCAAATTTTACATAATATTGCCACTAATGAGTCTATTTATGCACGGTGTATAGTGTACCTACAAAAGGTATAATATATGTCCAATGAGATCTTCATTTTGTCTACAATTTTATTGCAATGAAGCTATTGTTTCTTTCAAAAATCAAGTGAATAATTTTGTAAGAGGGAAGTTAAATAATTAGACAAGCCGATAGTGTTCCTTTCGAAAACAACTCCCTTCCACTTCCACTGGTTGTCACTCTGTCGATTTGTGAACCGTAGATCTTAGACGATTTCCTACCACTAGATGATTTCAGGCGGTGGAAAATATTACAGTGGAAGGTTGTTACCGATCACAACACTGATAACTGATCTCGAAAGGGTTCCCAACGCGAACACCTCCTCTGCATCCCTCCAGGCCACTGGAAAATTCATCTTTGGAAAGTGATGGCGCAGCGGAAGCGCGCCTTACCGTTTCATTTCAACCCAGCCTCTCTGCACATCCGGTCTCTGCAACCTGCAACCAACAGAACAGAAACCCTCTTTGGCCACACTCCTTAGTCGGCTTACCTCTGCCAGGTAACACTATTCTTACACCGGTTCGTTGTACCTCGTCACGCAGACCGTTGTACCTCGTCACGCAGAACCCGACCATAGTAAGGTAAGATCCCTCATTTTGGAATGCAATGTTTTTTTTAGAGTTCGGCTCAATTCTGGTAATAACCCTGCACCGAATGATAGGGGATAAGATGGCAGAGAGCGGCAGCAATTTCTCAGGTAAAATTTATAATTTATTCATACCCTATTTTTTCTCCAGGGCTTATCCTCCTCATGGAACATGACACTAAAATTGGGTTTTGATGTGGTTGCAGGTACAACGTTCACCAACTCCCCCTCGCAACTCTACACTCGATCTAAGATTCTCCAGGTTCCCTCTCTCAAAGTTGGTTTGATTTTTTTTTATGGTTGTCGGTTTGCTTAAGACCTGAAAGTCAATGGAATGAGATTTCAAGAGCTTTTCTCATCAATTACAGAACTCGAAAGAGAGCTAGGCAATTAAAATTTGATTGGCTTATCGTTGGAATTGCGGTGGTCTTCCGCAGACACTCTCCCTGAGAACAGATTTCTTGAATTAGTGGGAACGTTTAGATCACTGAAAGTGCTTACCATTGATTTTGGTTCTGTATTTTCAGCTGAAAAATGGATTGTTGTTCCTCTGTTGTGAAGAGTTAATTAACTTAGATATCAAGCAGTCTTTTGTTCTACTTTAGATTACAGGAGCCAATCATTAACAAATAATGTATATCGCAGCTTCCTGGTGAGTTGTAGGAGTTGAATATTAATGCAAACGGCGCCGCATCTTCAAGTGCGTTGAGCAGTCGCGAGCCGTTTGATGTTGAAAATTATATGAGTTTCTGTAGAAATATCTCTAGCTCCCACCAGTGCGCCATGACATCGTTTTCCGGATTTCCACAATCATTTCCCATTCATTTTTGGGAACTTAAAAACATAAGGCATTTAGATATATCGCGTTGAATTAATCTGACTAAACTTTCTAATTCCTTTTCTGAATTATTGTGTCTCCAATATCTAGCATTGATCTGTCCATCCCAATGGACATTTTGGGATAAATATCCACACTTGAATATGTCGACTTCAAAGGCTGTTCTAAATTGATACACTTTCCGCAGGGAATGGCAAATCAAAGGTCGTTAAAGTATCTGAACCGGAAATTTTGCTTCGAATTGAGGACATTGCCAGAGCTTTCAAGTCTTGTACATCTTGAATTTCTCAACATAGATGGGTGTGTCAAACTGGAAACCCCAAATCTTGAATGTCTGAAAATACTTAATGGATCAAACTGGAGGCGTCTTGGATGCTCAAGATTTTAGGTCAGTGGGAATGGTTGAATCAGAGTGAAAATATTTCTTATTAATGAGACTATGCAAGCAGCTTTTACTCATAGATTTTTGTTGTTACAATAAGTGCAGATGTTTGTGGCAGAAGTCATGGAGCTTGTAGAGCTCACTCCTCTAAGAGATGCTATTGTAGGGCTTCCTAGAGTGACAGGTCTTTCTACAGAGCAAAGGAAGAGACTTAGCATAGCAGTGGAACTAGTTGCCAATCCTTCTATAATCTTCATGGATGAGCCAACTTCAAGACTAGATGCCCATGCTACAGCGATAGTTATGCGTACTGTTCGCAACACAGTCAATACAGGTCCTGTGGGTCGTCATTCTCATAAACTCATTGAGTATTTTGAGGTTTGGTTGATTTGTTGTTCGATGTTTTACAATCTATTAGTAATTGGTTGTTCTTCCCATTATCAATTTTTGACAGAAAATAATGGTCTTGTCTAATTATTGTTTGTTTGATTAGGTTGTTCCATGAGTTCCAAAGATTATAGAAGGATACAATCCAGCAATATGGGCGCTGGAAGTGAGTTCCGGAAAGACTTGGTGGAGATTTTGCACAGATTTTGCTGAAATCTACAGAAAATTGACACTCTATGAGTATGCCTGACATAATTGTAGGAACTTGTTTGGAATTTGTTTGAGAGAGTTTTCCATTGTGCATCCCTAATTTTGTTACCCCATCCTGGATAATATAATTCCTCCAAAGAAAGATATTGCAGCGTTGTTTAAACCTTATTCAACTGTTATGTTTTGCTGCTTTTCAGATGGAATCAAGATCCTATTAACGAGCTAAGAACCCTTGCTCCTGGCTCGCAGGATCTGAATTTTCCAAATCAGTATGCACAGCCCTTCCACATTTAGTCCTTCAACGTTCAGTGCATGGCCCGTCTTTGGAAGCAACATTGGTCATATTGGAGGAATCCCCACTATATTGTTGTGCGGTTTTTCTTCACTGCAGTGGTTCCCTACTGTTTCGGACCATCTTTTGGGACCTTGGGACCATCTTTTGGGACCTTGGAACAAAGAGGTTGGGCTTTCTTTTGCAAAACTGGCAGCCACCTCAATTTGACATTTTGTTTTCTTTATTATTTATTAGTTTATTGTCTATTACATGTTTGAAGTCCACAAAGTCACTTAACATATTGAAAATTCAGGCTGTCATATCTCTTCCAAGTTAAATTAGTAGTTGTTCTCATGAAAACTTTATTTGTTGTTCTTCGTAAGCCTAGTAAATTTCATGTTCTCTAAACTTGTCTTTTGCCTCAACTGCTCAATGTTGTCTTAATACTTCTCAATGTTCTTTCACAGAGGTAAACAGCAAGATCTACTGAATATTCTGGGATCAATGTATTGTGTTGTACTTTTCCTTGGTGTTAGTAATTCATCAAGTGTCCAGCCAATTGTCTAAGGTTGAATGAATTGTCTTTTACAGAGAAAAAGTTGATGGAATGTATTCAACACTGACTTATGCCCTTGGATAGGTAAGCTAAATATCAACAACTACTAGTTAGATTATAAATTCGTTATGCAGATCAAATTTATCAAATGACCATCCTTCTAATCAATGCAGGTCGCAATTGATGTGCCTTATGTTCTTATGCAGTGTGTAATCTTATGCCATCTTGGTTTATGCCAAGTTCTTCTGTTTTTTTTTCATCATGTTTTTCACTTTTCTATACTTTACCTATTTTGGAATGCTGACAGTAGTTGTGACTCCAAATTACCGTATTGGTGCAATCATTTCATCAGTTTTTTATTCTTTACAGAATGTCTTCTGTCGTTTCATTATTCCTCGACCTGTAAGGCCTTTTTTTCAATTATTATTCTCTTCATCAATTTTTCCGTGTAACATTTATTTGAATTGCAATGTTGACTGCAGTTGACAATTCCCTTGGATTGCGTGATCCTAATAAATTCAATTTTCTGGTTGTGTATTGAACACAGAAAATGGCTATATGGTGGAGATGGTACTACTGGGGAACCCCTAATTCTTGGACATTCTATGGTCTGATTGCTTCACAGTTGGGTGATGTAGAAACTGAGATGGTGACCGCAAATGGGAATGTGAAGGTGTCCACATTTTTAAAATCATATTTTTGGATGAGACAACTTTTTGGGAATTGTAGCACTGCTGCTTGTGTATCCCCGTTGCCTTTGATTTATTCTTTGCTTCTTTGCTCTGGCCATCAGAAAACTCAACTTCTAAAAAACTTCCAAAAAAATAGAAATCACATCACATGCCATTGGCTTTATTTATGTTAGTTTCCTCAATATGGCTGCTTGATACTGGTTGACTCAAGTGTGTACAGGCAACCATATGCTTCAGTTGAAGTCATGAATTTGTGTTATTGAAAACTATTCTTTATGACTGTTGGTGTAATAAATACCATCGTTTGGGTTCTGAATTGTTATTAAGATGCTATCTTGCATGCTGCAAGATAATTTTGTTTTGTCCGAGACCCTGAAATGACTCCAATCACTTCGCAATACCAAGCTGGTTACACTATTTTCGTAAAAGCAAGAGGTGTAAATCTATAACTATCCTCATCTTATAGAGCTTTTTTCCATCACTCGTATTATTCATTCTTTGAACTGATAGCATTTCATGAACAACCCTTCCAATTGATCAATCTCGTAATCATAGTAGCAAGCTTAGGCCATAGAGGAATTTCATGGAATGTGTTATTATTTGATCAATATTCGGCATAACTAAATGATATATTTAAAAGTCTTTTACATTTTTAAAGATTAAATGTTACTTTGTGTGCTGAAATATATTTAAACATTCAAATTTAGGAGGTAGTTATTTCTTTCCACCCGCCCTAGGAGGGGTATTAATCCACAACACCAGCTTATTGTTGATATCACCCCAGGATATTTTATGAGGGTTATTATTGCACCCTTTCAGATTCATCAGTTTCCTTATTGCAGCGTTGTTTAAACCCTTATTCGACTGTTATGTTTTGTTGCTTTTCAGATGGAATCAAGCTCTTATTAAAGAGTTAAGCACCCCTGCTCCTGACTCGCAGGATCTGAATTTTCCATCTCAGTATGCAAAGTCCTTAAACGTTCAGTATATGACCCGTCTTTGGAAGCATCATTGGTCATATTGGAGGAATCCACACTCTAATGTTGTGCGGTTTTTCTTCACTACAATGGTTTCGCTGCTGTTTGGGACCACCTTTTGGGACCTTAGAACGAAGAGGTTGGAATTTCTTCTGCAACACTGAAAGCAACCTCAATTTGACATTTTGTTTTCTTTATTATTGAGTAGTTTATTGTCTATTACATGTTTGAAGTTGAAGTCCACAGAGTCACTTAGCCTATTGAGAATTCAGGCTCTCATATCTCGTCCAAGTTAAATTAATAGTTGTTCTCGTGAAACCTTTATCTGATGTTCTTCGTAATACTAGTAAATTCCATGTTCTCTAAACTTGTCTTTTGCCTCAACTGCTCAATGTTTTCTTAATGCTTTTCAGTGTTCTTTCACAGAGGTAAACAACAAGATCTACTGAATATTCTGGGATCAATGTATTGTGCCAGACTTTTCCTTGGTGTTAGTAATCCAAGTGTCCAACCAATTGTCGAGGTTGAACGAATTGTTTTTTATAGTGAAAAAGCTGTTGGAATGTATTCAGCACTGCCTTATGCCCTTGGACAGGTAAGCTAAATGTCAACAACTACTAGTCAGATTATAAATTTGTTATGCAGATCAAATTTATCGAATGACCATCCTTGTAATCGATGCAGGTGGCAATTGAGGTGCCTTATGTTCTTATGCAGTGCATAATCTATGACATCTTGGTCTATTCTCTGATTTCTTTGGAGTGGACAGCTGCCACAGAAGAGAATTCTTTGGAGTGGACAGCTGCCACGGTTCTTCTGGTTATTTTTCATCATGTTTTTCACTTTTCTATACTTTACCTATTTTGCAATGCTAACAGTAGCTGTGTCCATTATTATATTTTATAAGAATGTCCTTACTTCCCAAGTTGTTTAAAAAATGACAAATATACAATATCCAAATAAACTAAGTAGAATAAAACATGGTCCCATGCACAACGCACACACTTTTTCCCTCTCCACGCCACCTTTATGCTGGCCCATGGCCCAATATAAATGTAACATGCAACCACCTATATTTACACCCTAAGATTATCACCTTTCAAAATTCATTAACATTTTTATCTCCTTGTCCAAGGAAGCAGGATAAAATTATCCATTTAAAATTGATTTAAAATTATTTATATCAAAATTTTATTTTAAAAACTATATAAACTTTTAAATATATTTTTATGAAAAGATGGCAAAACATTTTATAATTTATATATTAAAAAACAAAAATTTCATTTTAAAATAAATGTCCAGTTCCATCTTTAAAAATTTTGCATCCTTATTCACTAATAATTATATAAATTAATAGTTAAAATATTTTAACCATTATTAAAATTATAATATATATATGCTCATTAATTTTCATAAATTTTGATTATACACTTTGAAATAATATACATACGCATATTAATTTTGATTATACTCTTTGAAATAATATATATACGCTCATTTATTTTGATTGATTATACACTAGGGCAAATATGATCATCTCCATCAAAAGTGTAAATGTGCTGACTTGAAATACATTTTATTTTTATGAAAACAAAACAGACATCTAGATTATGTTATCTTATATGAATAACATTCCATTAAAAATGTAAATGCGCTGATTTGAAATACATTTTATGAAAGCAAAACACACATTTGGATTATGTTATCTTATATGAATAACATTCTCATTTCAATGATACAAAACACTAACGACCATAAAATCATGGCTATTATAAACTATAATTTTAAATCATGGCTATCTTGATATAAAGTGTAATTTTTTTCATAGGCTGAATGGGTGGTAATTACTCTGTGTTTTTCCTCTTGGTAATTACTCTCTGTTTTTCCTCTCCTTTGGTACAGGGGACTCTTTTGGTTGCCCTTTATTGGTGTCTACCCTTCTCTATAGGTGGTTCTTGCTCTTTCACCTTCTTCATGTTCTTTTCCTTTACTCATACCTCTAACTCTTCTTGTTTCTAGGTGTTTTCCTCTTTTTCCACGTCCTCTCCCTTCTCTGCAGCTAGTTCTCGCTCTTTCTCATTCTTTGTATCTTCCCCTTTTATTGGTATCTCTTGCTTTTCCTTGTTTTTGGTGCCTTTCTCCTTTGCTTTCTCCTCTCCTTCCTCTACAACTGGTTCTTGCTCTTGCTCACTTTTCTTGTCTTCTTCTTTTGCTGGCAGCTCTTGCTCTTCCTGGTTCTTGGTGCATACTGGTAGCTCCTGCTCTTCCTGGTTCTTGGTGCTTTCCTCCATTTTCTCTTTCTCATTCTCCTCTTTTTCTAGATTTGCATGTTGCTCATGCACATTGTTGTTATCCTCCTCTACATGTGGCTGTTCGTTTTGCTCTGGATGATTGTTCATTTCTTGTGGTTTGCCTAGGCAAAGCCGTCGGAACATTATCACATTTGGACGATGATTTGCATAATGCACCCACGTAGGCGATTGCTCAATTCCCATGGCTTTCCAGTCATCCTTAACATTAAACATCATATATCAATTATTCTCCACATTTTATGATGTAATATACCTTAGAAAACCATATAAAACCCTCAATTCTATACTTTCATCTATCTAATGTAACTTAACAATATATATCAATTATTCTTCACTTATATCAATTATTCTTCACTTTTTATGATGTAATATACTTTATAAAACTCTAAAAGGTTTTTATGATGTAACATGCCTTTAAAAACCCTCCAAAAAGTTTTTATGATGTAACATGCCTTTAAAAACCCAATAAAACCCTGTACTGTATACCTTCATCTTTGTAATATACCCTATAAAACCCTCTGGTGCATACTTTCATGTCTATATGGATTGCAATGACGAACGAGAATAAAGTCAAACAATTCACTGATATCCATCTTTTTATATTAATGGCAGATTCTTAAAAAAAATCAAAATTAAAGAAACAAAAATAAATCAAACCATTCACTTCTTTTTATCTATCAAATATTTTACCAAAATATACCATCAACTAATATATCTCTATCTTCTTACCTCACCCAAGAATTTTTCGCCCAGCGGGAATTTTTCAAGAATAGCGTCTGGCAGCGTTAAATGCCTGTGTTCAGAGAAAAAGGAGAGAAATGACATTACACTTAAATTACAAGTGCCATAACAAATACATCTACGAAATCTATGGTTCTTGATCTTTACCTGTACTCGTAATTATTATCATCGTAGTATTTTTCTGAATATTGAATAAGTTTAACAGCTTTTTCCTCTTCTTCAGCTTTTTTCAATTCTTCATTCTCCATTTCTATTCGCGGAATTGGATTAGCTTTTTCCGATTCTTCATTCTCCATTTCTATTCCCGGAATTGTATTAGCTTTTTCCCATTCTTCATTCCCTATTTCTATTCCCGGAATTGGATTAGCTTTTTCCCATTCTTCATTCCCTATTTCTATTCCCGTAATTGGATTAGCTATTCCCGGTTCTTGATTCTCCATTTCTATTCCCGGAATTGGATGGATGGAAAGCAGGGAAGAAGAAATAATATATAAATTGGATCGTGGGGACGTGAAAAGAAGATGAAGGAGAGGAAAATGGTAGTCCATATTTATGGTCAGCGATGGGGAGGCGAATCGATGGAAGGAAGATATAAAAAATGGGAAGACGAAACGATGGTTATGATCGGATCAAGTTTCTAAGGTTACAATTCACAAATAAAGCATCAGAATGTGCGCCAACGACCGAAGTGTCACTTCGATTAAGGTCTAATCAGAGTGTGCCGTAACGATATAATTTTAACTTTGATAAAGGTCTAGGGTTTATTTGAGGGAGTAAACTCATCATGATTGTTTTTATGACGAAGAAATCAATTTCCTAAAATTATAATTTATATATATATATATATATATATTTCTCTATAGATTTTTGGATAGGCAAGTGATCTCCGCTTATTGTGATGTGAAATTAGTAATTCAATTCTCAGTCTTGACTGTGGCTGATATATTGGATATTATGAAGTTTTTGATTTGATTTGGGTTGATATATTAATATAATAAAAGTTTGAATGGATTAATATATTAAATGAAGATATAATCTTGTCAAACTTAAAAAATAATAATAATAGTAATCTATTAATATTATGAAATTCAAAAATTTAAATTCTATATAAATAAAGCCTCACAAAACACAATATATCATTGAAATCAACCATAATTACATATTGTTAAATATTATTTTTTTGACAAATTAATAAAAATTATTAATTTTTATAAACCATAAAATTCAAAGTATAAACCAAAAATAGAAAATAAAAAGTTAAAAAAAATATAGTTCATTATAACTTTTCATATCTGGTAGGCAGTATTTAACTCTAATTTGAGGTAGGTAGTTTTTAACTCTAATTATTTAGATTATTTAACTCTAATTATTTTAAAAACTATAAAATTTTATTTTATTATAGTTGATATGTATGTTTATTTTGTTAGGCTAATAAATATGTATATAAATTTTAGAATAATAATTCTAAAATTTTAATTTTAATTATCAATAATTATTAGGTGAATCATATAGATTTAATTGCCATGGAATTGTTTTAAAACTAATTGAGGTAAAGAGTTGAAATTTGTCCCAAAAACACTATTGTCATTTTCACATTTCAATTTCATTGAAAAAAAAGAGCCATATTCATAAGTGTTATTGAACTCTTATTTTTAATTGTGAATTTACTATTTTTTTTTTTTTGTTAAATATTTTTATAGGGATATGCATGTCTATTTTGGAATATGGCTTCCAAATTTTAATTTAATTATCAATAATTATTAAGTGATGGTTCCCGGATGCGGGTGTTAGATAGGCATTTATGGGCAAGGACGGCGGCATTCAAAGCCAAGTGGCCGTCGCCTCAAGACACCTGGGCCGAAGGCTCCCGAAGCCGTCCGGCCAGCTTTAATTGCAGCTCCTCCATCGCAAAAATCGGTTTAATTGGCAGAGGGTCTGGTTCGATGCATTGAGAGGTTCATCTTGCAGTCGGGAGAAGCTCTGGTTCTCTGCAACCAGGCTTCATCCTGAGCGTTGCAGTCAAATTCTGTTGTGGCCTGGTGGATTTGTGGGACAAGGTGAGTCAGAATTCCCCTATTGCAGCGTCCTTGAACGCTCTGGCTCCCAGCTTCGTTTGCAGGGTTTGGTTGGCTTGTTCCACCTGGTTAGTTGGTCGGGCCTGGTTTGTTTTCCGTCTTGGCACAATCCATTTGCTGGTCCGAACTCAGTCTTGGGTGAATTACAGTGCTAATTCTCTTTCGAGGCTTCCACAGTGCAATTTTGTCGAAGAAGTGAGTGCATTATGCCGAGAGAACGACAGAGGGGCGCCTGCAGAAGGGGGGGTTCGAGAGCCAGATCTTTGGCCTCTGAACCTCAATCCTCAGACTCCTCAGAAGGCACTCGCCCGCCACAGCAACGAGGAAGAGGGCGCGGCAGAGGGCGGTCTTTGGCATGCCCGTTCGGAGGTCATTCTGCCACTCGTTTCAGGAACACATGCATTATGGATAATGCCGCTTATTTCGTCTCGATGCGCATTGAAAAATGCGAGCACCATGACTGGCCGGGCGTCCCAGCAGCTCCTCGTCCACCATTGTCTACCCGCGAGCAGCAATCTCAGCCTATGGAGGCCGAGGGTGAAATGGCGAGGAATACTGCTGGCCCAAGCGGTGGAGGCACAGCATCCCATTCTGACTCCAGCGCTTCAGAATTCTCAGGCTGCCCGGTGGTGGAGGAACCAGATGGCAAATTCATCCCGCCATCAGTGGAGGCGACACCCAGCCCTTACACCTAAGCTTGCCGCGTGGACGTCCGGGGGTTTGACAGCGGGTCGATGGTATGAGTCAGTTTTTGTACACGTCAGTTCTGCTTCCGAGTCTGTTATGTTTCTTTCTGTCATGGCTTCCAGCCTGTGAGTCTGTAATGGTTATGTCAAATAGCGTCTGTAATGGTTCTGTTGCTCTCTTATTTCAGTTAAATATGCATATGAACAGAGTCTGTAAAATCCTCCTCTGTGATAGCAGGGCGAGGATGGGTCAACTTTTTGCTGTTTTGAACACTATTATAGCTCTTGTCTGAGGTCCGAGGCTAGCTTATCGAGCACAGGCTCAGACTCAATGTCTTCTAGTCCAGATTGCCGACCCATGGCGGCAAATGTAACCCAAATGTAATGCCGGCACTGTACTCTTTTTGTATCATAATAGAATTAGTCATATTTACAAAAAAAAAATTATTAAGTGATGGTAGGGATTTAATCTCCATAAAATATTTTAAAAAAACATATGTTGAGATTTACTTACAAAGTAGTCATGCTTTTTTTACCCTTTTAATTATATTGATTAATTAAAAAAATGTCATATGGAGTGACTTATGCTGTTTTCAACATGTGGTATTGATAAGTCATGATATTGGTGTATGGTATTGTAACAAATCATATTTACATATTAAGAATACCCATAGTAAAATGGAGGTAAATCTCCACATTTTTTTAAAATGTGTATATGTTTAACTTATATATTCATTTTTTATAATTAATAAAAATGATAAAATTAAGTATAATTTAGTTAGTTTTTTTTTTTTTTTTGGTTTATTTTATCAATGTGATCACCAAATAAGTATGTATTTCCATGTTTATTAGGGATGATGCCCGATAGTTACTCACACCTATTAATTCCTTTTTATAATTAATATAAATAATAATTTAAAAAAATGTTATACATTAGTAAATTTATGATATTTTTTAATTTTGGGTGTGACATGTAATTATAAAGTAATTAATGGTTATCAAAATTAATCAAATCATTAATTTTCCATGAATAAAAATAATAGTTGATTTTATAATTAAAGAATTAATTTATTTTAAATATATAAATACTATTATAATCATATATATAAGTGCTAATTTAAAATTTATAGACCCAATAGTCTTTAATCCTATTTAATACATTTAAAAATGTATTTAAAAAACAAAAAATTACAATTAAACTTGAAAATTGTATTGCTTCATAATAAAAAAAATATTAATAACATTATAAAATAAGCCTTTATATAATTAAATTATAATAAAATCATATTATTTTAAATATTCCTATAAAATTATAAGATCACTTAATACCTTAACCTTAATATCTTCAATTGTTAAATAAAAAATCTGAAGTTTTCAACCCTAATATAAAGTTTGCAGCACATTTAACATATAATTTAAATTTTATTGGTATATATTTGTGATATGTATCACATTATTATATATTTAACTTAATCTTAATTTATCAATTTCCAAGTGGTGGATCAAATCTATAAAGTGTAAAATTTGAAGA
>APFE030111202.1:13821-27360 GCA_000404065.3 Pinus taeda | reverse complement strand
CAGACTCATGTGCTGGTGTGTGTGTCTATGTTATTTAAGCAACAGATCAATCAGATTGCCAACACACAAACAATTGAATGGAAAGACAGCATAGAAATATAGTAAGCAAATACAAGAACACAAGAAATTAATAAGGAGTTCACCCTATTCTCCAGGGCTACATCTCTGGTCCAGCTTCAGTGGTGGCCTTATTTTATTGTGTTTCAAGCAGAGAATTACAATGCAGGAGTTCAATATGAGTCACCTGAAATAGATTTGCTTGGTAGGGTGGTTCTTGGATTCCCCAAGCCACTGGAGTACATAGACTCGTTTGCCTACCAAATCTATGACCTTCTGGTCTACAATGGAAAGAGCCCAACGTGGTGCTCAGTCCAGACAGTTCCTCTCTAGGATGGCTTGAATCCCTCAAGCTCTCTGGTGCTCGACGCTACCTTTGGTCAGCTCGCCCCTCTGTCCTCTTCTGCTTTTGCTTCATTGTCTTTTCCTGTGTTCCGTCCTCCTCTCGGGATTCTGGTTCCTCTGTCTCTCTCTCTGACTGACTCTCGGTTCTCTGTGTATTCTGTCTCTGTTCATGGCTTTAAGCCATTCGTTTCCATGTTTGTTCAATTCCTCTTTCGCCTCCGTCGAATCACCTTCTACAGCTGCACTTGGAGTTCCCTGGTTCGAAATCATCATCAACTCACAGGGAGTGGCCACATGTCCTCTTGTAACGCGCCATCTTGCTTCATTGGTTTAGTTCTTCGGTTACATCGTGGATGAAGTCTTCCTCCACCATGGAAATCAAAACAGACTTCAAATCCTTCTAAATCGAGGCTCATTACTTCATCAATCTTACTTCCCCCATCAGGCGCGATCTCAGCCATCCGATCTGGGGCCTCCAAATCGGACGCCATATACACATCCCGCGTGATTAACTAGCTTGACCGTTAACACATAATCGGCAGCGGTTTTCTCTCTCCTCTGCTTGCCACACGTCGATTGTTGATTGGGATCGCTCTAATTTCTCCAAAACCGCTTACTGTTTGAGGTCACTTCGATCAATACCGCCGGTTTTTCGAAGCACGAGTCCCGCCTTGTCCTTTAGCGCCTTTTCGCTTTTTGCCCGCAGTTCTCCGACTCCCCACACGTCCGAGTGCTTGGGGCTTCTCCATTTTGACCCTTTTTTCCCAACGCTGCACAATTACGCTAATCACGCATCAAAATCCACCGCTGTTTCCCGATTCGAGGCTCCCAAGGGCTAATTCGGCCTCCTACATAGTCTCCATGGGCCTCGGTCAGTGTGCTTTGACCGAGGTCCTCGTCGTTCCACGCTGGCTACCATTGCCACTAGTTTAGGGTGTTTTTTATTGTTGTTTTGGAATTTTTAGAAGTTTGTCTCGACCTGGTACAACCATGGTTCTATTTATTTCTCTTTATGGATCCAATTCAGATCAATGATGATGATTAACGTCCCCTGAGAACTATATGGTTTATTGAGCCTTTTACTATGTGGGTTTTTTTTTTTTTTTTCTTCAGAAAGAAAAAAACATTGGGTTTCATTTATAAACAAAAAACCAGTACATATTCATGATCAACTTGGATCGAAACAACAGAGGTCAAAACATCTAGTCTAGTGTTAAAGTTTTTCACATAAAAAATAAAAACATCAAATATTGCCTGAGCCATGGATGTTGAGTGAGCTATTATCAAATGGTTATCAAATAACTACTATCGAGTTTCAATTTATAACTTCAGTGATTTATGTATTATTATATATATACCACAAAGCATGTGCTGGACATGAAGGTATGTAACCGACTTTCCACAATGTTGGGTAGTCTCTTTGTCGAATAGGAAGAATACCTTTCTCCTTATGGATGCCATATTGCTAGTGAGAGTAATGTATGGATCTAGGTGTTGCCATCAGACACTTTTTTGATTGTCCATCTGCCATAGTATTGAGTTCCTTTATACATGGGTGAAATTAATGTTATTGAAGGTCCTCTTTATGGATTGAATGCATTGCATCCAATTTTCAAAATCAAGAGTGCCAATGCTTTCACTGCCACTAATCGAGTCGATGACACATTTCGAGTTCCCAAGGATAGAAATGTTGTTAATCTAGAGTTTTCTTGCATTTTATAACAGACCCCATAGGTCAATAATCTCAACCTTTGTGTTTTTTTCCTCTTCTTCCCATTCAATAGAAGTGATATTCCATGCCATGTTTGATGCAAATAACCGCCCTACATCCAAATTTTCCCTTTTTTGAAGCCCCATCAAAGTATCCTTTCAGAGGGGGCATCATTAATCTTGCTTGAATCAAGCCTTGGGTACCTGGAGTCCTCCCAGACTATTTCGCATATTCCGAGTAGACAACACAGATGCGAGAGGAAGTGTGGCTAATGTTCAATTTCTTGTCCTTGAAGATATTTTTATTTCATGTGTGCCATATACCCCATATGATGAAAAGAGGGAGAAATTTGTATTTTTTCCTACATATAAACCACCACAAAGGCAATCCTCTACGGATTTGAAAAACCATACTCTATCTAAGCCGACATTTTTTAGAATGAGAGCCCAGATCGCTATGGAAAACTTGCATTTTAATAATATATTTGTCATGTTTTCATTTGACTCCCTACAGAAATAACAATAGCTCGAATCATAGAAACCATGTTTTCTCAAATTGTCCCATGTAAGAATTATGTTCTTCCATTCCAACCATGCAAGTATGGTAATTAGTGGAATAGTTATGTGTTAGGCTTCCTGAAACTAGCAATTGTTCCTATTTCTTTGTAATTCATTCTATATGTATTTGTATACTTCAATGACAATCAGTGGTCTCTCCTCGGTGGGCTCCTTCCATATCAAACCATCCTCTTCCTCATCTGGCATAATCCCTATCAAAGTAAGATCGTCAACATATTTCTTCCAGTAGACTGCCTATCTTTCAATTAGGCTTAATTGATCCACATTTTTCCATATGGGATAAGCAAGACAATCCTTTGTACGTTTAAGAACTTGGGAAATAAAAAATGTACATTTTGCATGCAGAGAGTCAATGATATCCCCATGCAGTCTATAATTTTCAAGGCTTTTTATAGGGTGAATTCTCGCCAAAATTCTGCCACCATTCCCAAGATGTCACTAAAAGTTTTTTAACAACCATATTTTTACGTTTACAAGCTCATTCCAAATATATGAACCTTCTTTCTTTAGCTCCTTAATAGTTCTTTCCCGCTAAAAATTGGTCGTATCACTCATATGTTTATCCTTTATTAAATATTTCCATATGTATTTACCCTTTATCGCTCTCCATAAACTTTTGGTCTTTAACGCCTAGGCGAAATTCTTGATGTCCAGTAGGCCCCATTCCTACTATTCTTTTCCTGTTGAGACTATGTCCAAACTGGAAAAGAGAAATTTCTTCTCTCCTCTAATCCCATACCAAATGAATCTTGAAAATATGGTTTTTATCCTCTAAATTTTCTTATTGGGAAGCTTGCATAAATTCATCTAGTAAGAGATTAAACAAAATTCTTTAACATTTTATTTATATGCTAAAAAATAAGTGAGAGAAGCATTCCCAAATCATTATATTTTTGCTAATTTAAAAGGTCAAGAAGGTTAGTAGTGTGAGAAATATTTTTAAAATTAGATCAAATTCGAGTATAAGATGGAAAATCAAAGAGAGAGTGATTTTGATATTCAACCCTCATAGGATTGCACAAGTGACAACCTCTATCATTCCATGGTGTTTTATGAATTAGCTAACACCTAGTTTCACTATGAAGCTCATGAGGATTAGTTCTAATTTTGTTATTAACACTATTGGGGTTGATCACCTCCTTATAGTATTGTAGTTTCCCTTTTTCCTTCTAGCTCTTTATTCCCCCACAATTTCTCCTTAAAGTTGGAATTAATAATATTTTTAATATAATATAATTCTACAAGATGATATCTTCCTTCATTCCCAAATGGTCCAGCCAAGATTAGGTATCCTTCTACCACCATTATGCCAAAATTGGGTTTGATCCAAAGGTGGGGGTTTTGGCTACAGTTAGAATAAATTTCAGGAAACTTCCTGATATACATGTCATATAACTTCTTCTTATAGATAAGATACCTAGTCATAGCCATTCTTTCAATGGGAGTGTTACCCACCAAAATGGGTAACCCCCAGGTAGAAAAAAATTCTCCTATTTTGGACGTTAGTAGCCCTACAAATTTGCTTATTAATGATGATATGTCATTTCCTCCACATTTTGAACCAATCATACACCTCTCACTGTATTTCATTCCTCTTGGATTAAGGTGGGCCACCACTCAATAAGTACTTTGATCATTTTTCATTTTATTGATTTTACTTTATGGATAAAGGAGTGATTTGGATGATTGATTGATTGATGTTGACTATTAAAATTGTTCTCTCACCTTACCATAGGGGTTAATATTTATCCCTATTCCAGTGGAGCCTTCCCTAAGGCCTTAGGGTTATAGGAGGGGAACTATATAGAAGACTTGGATTGAAATAGTCTACCCATTCTCCTTTACCACACAACAATTTTTATGACACGTTATCATCCTCTAATATCATCTCCATCCTTCAGGTTGACTATTATTGGTACATTGGAATTTTTAACTCTCCTATCCACATCCTCAAGTAGGGATATAAAACATTTCTGTGGAGGTTGATGTAGCTAAAAGAATGGAAAAGAATAAGATAAACACAAACAAAGAAAAAGAAAAGTAAAAAATGCAAAAGATGGTTGGTGCATAAGATAGTGTGTAGGAAAAATCCTAGCATGAACTCTACCCTCCTCATTAGCCATCACCTGATTCTTAAGCACTTAATGATCCATCCCATCAAAAGGAACCCTTGCATGTCTCAACGTTGATGAGTGGTAAACTAGCTCATCTTAAAGGGTAAATTAAATGATCTATCATAAGAACATGCTTTTATCCTTGAGCTATGAACCCAAATAAAAAGAAATATCAAAAGAAAGTACAAGGCATACCAAAGGGGTGGAAAAAGTAGGCTAGGTAGGGTAAATCATGCATCCATTATTTCACCCTCCATTACATATAAACATTTAAGATGTGGACTCCCATTAGCTATTCCTATGACCATGGCACTTGGTCATGAAGGCTTTCACTTGCATTATCATTATTTAAATTAACACCTACTAATTGAAGGTTATCCTTGGTAATACCACTTCCCCTTGGGCCCTAGAAGCACCTAATAGGGTTGACCACTTAGCCACCCCTACATAGGTAGGGAACATCTTTACGAGACTTAGTCTAGTTATATAATTAAAAGTGATCTTGGTTTGAAGTATTAATATGCCTTTAAATTTTAAGTATGGTCCACATAGATGCATTTTTTCTCTTAGTCTCTAATGAATGGTTGCTTTCAATTGAATTTGAATTGGTTTTTCCAGGTGGTTTAAAGAAACATAGGCCTTGAGGTCACCCTAATTCACATGATGCTTAGCTCATACATTACATTCCGTAGAACATGATGACTTAGAAAATAAAGTGTTTCCCACTTTAAGTAGAGAATTTGGCCTTTTTATGTCTTGAGAAGTTGATATTCATCCGATATCACTATTAGAAATTATAGCATTGAGCCTATATTTCTTAGAAAGGTGGGGCCTTGATCACGTACCATTGGACCCATCATGCCCCAAGGTTAGCCCTGACACTAATTAATTGGCATGCCATGAAACATAGACCAAATGAGGATGTTCATCCTTAAGATGATTGAGGAGGGATTATTTCAGCTAATGGAGCCCTAACATTAGAGAGAGAAGGCATATAGTGTGATGTATGTTGAATGGACTCGATCAGAATAGATGTTATGTGATTTTCATATTCCAAACCAAAATAATGTATGAGGGATTTAGAGACTAGACCATCAGATCTGTTTCCCAGAAAGCATTGTTCATCGTTTGAACCATTTACGGTCACAATATTATTATGTAACAAGTCAAGAGGGGGATTAGAAATCCCACAAATAGTAATCTCTTCCACAGGGGTTTGAGGTTGTTCCATATTCAAATAGATAGGCCAAACAAAATTACGAGAAGAATCTAGACACTTTGTAATATGAAAATTATGATGATACTCATGCAGAACAAGACTTGTTTCTAATTGAAAATGTTGTAAAGAAATGCGAACCAATCACTGAAAAATTATATTCAAATACACTCAGTAATATCACTTTCAGGAAATTCAAAACAAAGATGCACAAATCTGAAAGCAAAACCCTCTAACGATTCCTCAGGTTTCATCCTAAGCTCATTTATCCTCTTTAACACACCTTAAAAGTCGTATTTGTCAAATGCTTGTTGGAGCTTACCGATGAGTTGCTTGAATGAATGAATGGACACCGCTTGCAACGTGTGGCATCATTGCTTGGCACGACCTTCAAGGGTGAGGGAGAGAAATTCACAAGAAAACTCTTCATTGTCGATCTCAAAAGATTCACAAAACTCGTGGAAATCAGAAATGTGCTCATTTAAAGTTGTTCTATCCTCACCATCAAACTTTAACCAAGACAAGTGATGGAGCTACTCTTGGGGGATGGAAAATTAGAAAATAGACAACCCAGATAAACACCCTAGAATCAAGATTTTGGTTGGAGCCATTAATAGATATGAGACTAAATTACAGGCTCCAAGGGCTTAGCTTGTCAACTAGCCCTCCTTCTAGCGCCAAATATGTTGATGGGCTAGAATTCTCCACCAACAACAATGGTGACCTCCCCAGTGTAAGTTCCCAACTAGAACCTACACCATTTGTGATAGGGGTCCCTTCCAGTATGTAGGCCCAGCTTCCGTTCAATTTTTTTGAGCTTGCTTCGGAAGGAGGAAAAATATAAACTCAATTGAAAGCATGTACCTCAATAAATACAAGCAATTAATTAAAAAAATATTTTATGCCACATAAACCATGAATAGCCAGACTATAAACAACATAAATCTTATGTAAAGTTATTGTTAGCAGGCTTCAAATAAAACTCATGTTTGCCCAGATAAAATGCTTAGTAATTGTAAATTGGTTCATAATGATCAGACATTTATGAGCATAAACAAAGGTGCAGTCAAACAGATTATACCAATACCAAATAGATAGTTCACCGGCATGAGCATAGAGTTAGTGAATCAAATACCATTCATACGAAGCAACACAAAGTTTGGAGTATGAGATGGTATATGAGGAAACTGCACATCAAAGAGCTTTCAGGAACATCCGATCCATAAAGTGAAGAAAATACTCATGGCATTAGAACATAAAATATCTGAAGAATTCAATAGTGCAAATGTACAAATACTCCTTGTATCAATTAGAAGGACAAAAATTCTCTTAAGTAATGTATATATATCTCCAAAATAGTCCTTCTCAAAGCCCCCTCTCTTACAAATGAGGCATGAGGGTATATTTATAGGGTGAGAGTGACTCATGGCCTACCCTTGACACTTGAAATTCCTCATGACTTTTCATCTACCTGGTGACTTCTGGTATTCCACATGACCTTTCATATTCACAAACACGTTCTATGCTACTGCAGAAGATGGTGATATCTCTCTACCTTCCTTTTGCCTTGGAGCTAGCTTGAATTCAATATTTGTTGTTGACCAAGATCATGCATTTCCGCAACAACGATCCTTTGGGTCATTTTAGAAACAAATAGGCTCAAGTGTCTGCATAAATGACAGGGACTTGCCTTCGCCACTTCAATCCTACACATGTATAAAATCATAAATTAATCATCAAGAAAAAATGTACTGTGATGAAATATAAGAAATAAATATCACAATTAATACGAGCCAGAATTTGTTGCCTTAACATCTCTTGCAATTTCATGGTCACAAGTCTATGTGTTGATATGTTCCATGTCTTGGCATCAATCGTTTCTTTCCTTGAGTGGTTATATTATCATTGTTATATCACCTTTCACACTCCTTTTCATCATCATCATACATGTTGGGCATTGTTGCATTGTGTTGTTTTTAAACATTTGCAAAGGTTCTAAGTAAATGGCCGGTTAAGGCCTATGTTTATAGTCTTAGGTCACACATGTGGGGTCGCATGGGTCGCAGGGCCTGATATAGGTTAGTGTGTGACCTTTGTGACCCATGCAACCTATGCAACCTTTATGACCTGTGTGACCTTGCGACTTGTGCGACCTATGCAACCTATGCAACCTTTGCGAGTTGCGGGGTCACATAATTGCACAAGGGACTGACAGTAATGAAGGCAACTTTGTGACTTTGCAATTTTGCGACTTGAAAGGTCGCAGGGTCATGGGGTCGCATGATAGTTGAGCTGTTGTAGGTGTGACCAAGTGACCTTGCAACCTATGCAACCTATGCGACCTTTGCGACCTGTGTGATCTATGTGACCTACGACCTATGGGACCTGCGACCTATGCAACCTGCGACCTATGAGACCTTGCGACATATGTGACATGTGTGATCTTTGCGACCTGTGTGACCTATGCGACCTGTGCAACCTATGTTACCTGTGACCTATGCGACCTGCGCCCTATGCGATCTTTACGACCTTTGTGACCTATGTGACCTACGACCTTTGTGACTTTGTGACTCGGAAGGTCGCGGGGTCACATTATAGTTGAGTGGTTGGAGGTGTGACTACGTGACTTCTGCGATCTTTACAACCTATGCAACTTGCGACCTATGCGACCTATGTGACCTTGCGACTTGTGTGACTTATGTGAATTGTGCAACCTTTGGGACTCGTGCGACTTGTGTGACTTGTGCGACTTGGTTTGGCTTATGAAAGAGACATGAGTCTTTTCTAGACCTTTCTAGGGTTTCCTGGATTCTGAATAGACTCTCAGGATGGGTGGTAGCTATGGAAAAGGTGGAGGAGCTCCAAAATTTAGAAGAGTTTGAAAATTTTGGAGGGGTTGTTGCAGTGGCTACAACACGATAATTGATGAATTATTGGATGAATTACATGGAGAAATTTACTTCACAAAGTTGGATCTTAGTTTGGGATATCATAAAATTAGAATGAAGACAAAAGACATTCCGAAAACATCATTTAGAACTCATGAGGATCATTATGAATTTTTGGTCATGCATTTTTTCCTTACTTATGCACCTTATACATTTCAAGGTTTGATGAATTCCATTTTTAAACCCTTCCTTAGGAAATGTGTTAGTATTTTTTGATGATATACTAATCTACAACAAGTCTGCGAAGGATCATGTTCAACATGTTGACAGGGTGCTCAAACTATTGGAGGAGAAACAATTATATGAAAAAACCTCTAAATGTTTCTTTGGAGTACAAGAGGTGGAATATCTAGGTCATATTGTATCTCATGAGGGTGTTAAGGTAGATCATAACAAAATAAAATCCATTAGGTAATGGAAAATCCCAACAACCATAAAGCATATTCGGGGATTTCTTGGTTTGACAGGGTATTATTGCAATTTCGTTAAGAATTATGGGAGAATAGCAGCACCTATAACAACATTACTAAAGAAAGATGCATTTTATTGGACTCCGGAAGCAACTAAGGCATTTGAACATATTAAAGAGGTGATGTGCCAAGCATCAGTCTTAGCTATGCCAAACTTCAATAAAAACCTTTGTTGGAATGTGATGCTTGAGGAAATGGAATTGGTGTTGTTTTAATGCAAGAAGGAAGACCCATTTATTTTGAAATTCGTCCAATCAAAGGTAAGTATTTACAGAAACCTATTTACGAAAAGGAAATGTTGGCAACACTACATGCACTAAATCAATGGAAATCTTACCTAATGGGAAGACACTTCAACGTAAAAATAGAGCATGATAGTCTTAAATAATCTTTGGAACAAATATTATCTTCAAAAGAGAAGCAAAAATGGGTCACAAAGATGTTGGGTCATGACTTTGAAATCATCTACAAAAAAGGGAAGAAAATTTTTATTGCAGATACACTCTCAAGGAAGGATGATGGTGTGGAAGCATTGCTTTGTGTCATTTCTATTATCCAACCAGATTGGATAACCGAAGCAAGGAATGAATGGAAGAATTATGAAGAAGTGTGGACACCCATTCATAAGTTACAGTAAGATCTGCAGTAAATCCTATACTCTTTAGCTAGAAAATGAATTCATTATGGTACAAAGATCGCTAATCCTTTGTATAATTCCCAACTCAAACAAAATAAATTTTGGAATTGCACACCTATTCCTTAGGAGGGCACTCAAGATTTTAAAAAACTTACCACATGGTTACGAAGGAATTTTTTGGGGATGTCCTTGATATGATATCAAAAGTTTGTGGTGGAATGTTTGGTTTTGCCAACAAAATAAAGTTGAGAACAATTAAGAACCCCAGATTTGTTACAAACTTTATCCAATTCAAATTCCAAAGCGTTGGGAGGAGGTTTCATGGATTTTATCACAATTTAACCCAAGTCCAAAAGAAAAGAGTGTCATCAGGTGGGAGTATGATAGACTTACCAGGTATGCACACTTTTGTGCATTATCTCATCCATTTAAAGCTAGTACAGTTGCTACTACATTTATGGAAACAATTCAAAATCTACATGGAAACCCAAAGATTATTGTAAGTGATAGAGATCCCATTTTCATTGGAAATTTTGGACGGTATTTTTTTCTTGTCTGGGTACTCAATTAGCTCATAGTTCATATTATCATCCTCAATCTTATGGGAAAACTGTGATAGTGAACACATGTTTGGAATGATATCTTCGATGCTTTGTATCTAATAAACATACACAATGGGTCAATTGGTTACCTCTAGCTGAATGGTGGTATAACACTTCCTTCCATACATCAAAAAAAATGACCCCATTTATGGCACTTTATGTATATCATGCACTATCCATCACATCATCTTTAAGATAAAATTATAAGGTTCAAGCAATGGAAGATCACATCGAGCATCAACAACAAGTTCTCCAAATTGTAAAGGATAACCTCACTTTGGATCACATCGAGCATCAACAACAAGTTCTCCAAATTGTAAAGGATAACCTCACTTTGGCACTGAATAGAATGAAACAATGGGCATATCAACATCACAATGAAAGAAGTTTTGATGTAGGTGACTAAGTATTTTTATGGCTACAACCATACAAAAAAATGTCCCTCAAGCAAGCTAAGAAGGATAATAAATTATCACCAAATTATTATGGTTTGTACAAGGTGTTGTAAAAGATTAGTACTATGGCATACAAATTGGAGCTTCCTGCATCTTCCCAAGTGCATCCATTTTTCCACATTTCATGCCTAAAGAAGGTTATATATTACAAGCTCCCAATTCAAACAATATTTCCATAATTTAACGAGAAAGAAAAAATCATATTGGAACCTGAAGCAGTCACGAAAAAAAGAACTCGACAACTACAAAAACGATCAATTTCAGAGTATTTCATCAAGTCAAATAACTTACCCATTGAAGATTCCACGTGGGAGGATGAGAATTTTATACATAAGCATCCATAACTACTCAAGCGTTAAAGACAACATTTTTTTGAAGGATAGGGGCATGGTAGGTCCTTATAATACTAGTGTATTCTCTCATTTTTATTGTCAATGTAGCCCCCTTAGTGTTATTGTTGTGCCCATGTACTCCCCATATTGTTATTATTGTGCCCCATAGAAGCCCATTATTGTTATTGTTGTGCCCTTACATTATTATTGTTATGTCGACTGTAGTTATATTGTGACCCCTTAGACTCCTATATATAGAAAGGAAGTTTTGTCATTTGAATCATCCAAGAATTGTTCATTTATGTATGTAAAGGATTTTTCCCCCTCAAAGAGGATAATTTTTAATTCGTTGATCTATCTATATGTGAGTTGGTTGCATAACATGTTAGGCATGGAACAACTATAGCAATGGGTGTTTCTTGTGTTGGTAAGGGATTGAGTGAGGCCATTTCACAGCTAGAGCCTTTGACATCAAATTTAGTTGATTTTTTTCGTCAAGGAGCTCTAATAGCAATGGTTGTGGTTCTTGTACAAACAAATTAATCATGTTAACCATGTGTAGGTAACTTCAGGTATTTTTTCCTCTGGAATTTTCAATGGCTTAGGAGTACTTCATGGAAGTTCAAATTTTAAAAACAAATATTTCCATCGGTTACCATATTGTTTTAAAAATCTTGGTATATACATTTATTTCAATTTTTAACAAATAAAATGTTTTTCTTGATATTGTTTCAAGCGTCAACTCAAGAAAATAATTCTCGATAAGCATACTTAGATTCCATGAGTAAGATGGGTGAAATTTTGGCTTCTAGTAATCTAGATGCAAGTGGCAGGAATGTAACTATTAAAGTACTTTCCAGGTTTAAGAATGATAGAATTATTGTTGTTATTAGAATGGAAGTCTTCATAGAGTTTTCATATTGGTATTCACTTATCTACTTTTTGAGCGTGTCTTTTGCACCAACTACTTTTATTGGGATTAACTATGACTTGATGACCCCAAAGTCTAAATTTATATCTATGCAAAACCTTAATTGTTTGAGTATCCTTTCCCAATGTCACCTCCAACAACCACCTCAACTGCAAAGATTCCAATAGTTGTTTTTTCAACACCAGCAAGGGCTAAAACAAGAGGAAAAAAAGAAATAGATAATAAAAGTATAGTTGAAAAATTATTTGGTGATGATGGTAATACATTTGTATCTTCTAATGGTGTTATGTGCTCTAGAAAGGGCCCAAACTCTAGTGACAAGGATGGTGAACCAATGTAGCTAACTAATGTTATTGTTGATGTGTGTTTGTCAGGAGAATCTTATGTTAAAAATGAAATATAAAAGTATTGATGAACATATTAGCGAACTTTAGTATGTGGAGAATGGTGATTTGTGATTATTTGTTTCTCTATTCACCAGTTTTCTTGTTATTTTTTTGTAAATAGTAATGTCCTTCCTCTTTTGAGGTATTAAGGGGTGGATCTAAATTTGGTGATTATTATTGATAAAAAAAAAAATCAGATATGTGATTCATCTTATGCAAAAATCATACTAGATTGTTTCCCCCTTAAATATTATGGTGACTTATACATTACTATAGATGAAGTAGCTAGTGCTCTTAAGCAGTATCAATGTTAACCCATTTTTACTCATGGTATGGTTTTCCCCTATAAGTCAAATAAATATAAATACAATACCTCACATAGATGGCATTCCAGTCACTTGTACCCCCTCTCTTAACTGATATCTCCAACTCTTTAGTCCATGCCTTCCTTACCACCAGTCTTTCTTATTTGGGAGTGTGGGGATTTGGAGTACTCAAGAAATCATGATATATTTTGCATTGTATATATCTAAGTTCTAACCAATATCATTTACTTAATAAAATTTTTGATCATTGTTCTCTCTATGTGTACACACGCACATACTCACACTCATTGTTAATTACACACTACATTTATTAGTCTTGATTTATTGGTTATTCTTGCTGTAGGTTTTAACCACGTACAGAAATTACCGGCATACGAATTCTAAATCACAGGAAAAATAAAAATGCGAGAGCATAACACATAAAACACATA
>APFE030111202.1:0-11858 GCA_000404065.3 Pinus taeda | reverse complement strand
AAAAAAAAAAAAAAAAAAAAGTGTATAAGCCTGAAAACAATCTTGGATTGGCAATCTTATGCAGAAAATATAAGGTGAAAATCAGGGTCACCTGACACTTTATATTTTCCAAAAAAAATCTCTCTTTTTCACCATCATTCCATCCTCATTTCATTCCGCTTCACTCCATATTTCATTTCATTTCGTCTCACTTCATTCATCTTTCACTTCATTCATCCTATCTCACTTCCACCAATAAAGTCCCTCTCAGGACTATTCCATCCAGATCAGTTTATTCTAATCATCTTTGTGCAGGCAGAAAAGTATTGTTGCAGATTACGCAGCTCATACCGAGTTTCCGCAGCCAATACACTCTGTCTCTGCAAACAAAGCAATTCTGTGTTCAAAAGAAAAAAAATTTCAGAGGTATCATCATCAAAAGAGCAGCAAGGATACAAAGCACCTGCAAGACTAGAAAGCAATCAAGAGTTAGCTACCATAATCAATAAGGGAATCAGATGCAAATATATAAAGGTATGTTCCAAAATTTCTAATCAACAGTTTAATATCATTTTTGCATAGTTTCAAATCGTGGTAGGAGTCACTTAATGTAATGATTAACAAGTTATCCCACTCCTCGTCCACGATCTCGCCTCATCCACCTCATCGCCCTCCTAACGGTTTCCTAATCCCTACTGATCCGAACTTAATACGAGCTGCTCTTCCATTAATCATTCGTACCTCAGTGACGTATACCGGTGTACCACGGCTCTCCATACGATCATTTCCGCAACCAAGTGTATGCAGCCACTCAAAGCTCATAAATTTAACCGTTGCACTCGCATGCATAAAACTTGTAGCCGTATTCATCTCTACCCTCATACCACTGGCTTCATTTCATTTTCATACACCGCTCTCGTTTCATTGTAAAATCCCTCTCTGTTTTTCCTCACCTCACTGTTCAAAACCCCGAGTCCTGCACCTCACTGTTTATTACATTATGGTTACTGTACAACCGTAATTCCTCTGTTTTCCCGTAGAGTATTCTCCTCAAGCATCCATATCCACTGTCAGAGCTTTAAGTGCAACCGAGAACCGAGAATGGGGAAACTGTTGAGAGCAGAACCGGAGGGTTCGAAGTTTTTAGAGGGTTACCCAGAGGTCAGAGAAGCACTGCAAAAGGCCGAATGGCTGAAGTTCATTCAAAAATTTAACGGGTACCATAAGGAAGTGACAAAGGAATTTTCCCGGTCGTTTGACGGAAAAGCCGTGGAGGTAGGTGACTTGCAGTTCACCATAACCGAGAGTACCCTGGCCACAGCAACTGAATTGCCTCAAACTGGAGAACGCTGGTTCAAAAATAGGACAGTGGAAGATCAAGAATGGAGAAAAATGCTTAAGAATCCAGGTATGGATACTTCCATTTTCACCAAAGGTATCCCTGTACGTGTCATTAAAGAGGAATGGACTTCATTACTGCTTCTTGTTCAAAAATTTTTAACATGTGAAGGTCGTTTCGGTGTCATGTATATATACCATACAAGACTCATGATGCATTTCATGGAAGACAGAGCTATCAATTTACCCTGTTTCTTATTTTCTAGTTTAAAGAAAATGTGTAACACTGTTCAGAAAAATGTGGGAAACATTGAACCCCATTTGTATCACCATGGGCTTATTAAGATTTTAATTGAGGAACAGTTGAAAATTAAAAAGGATACATGGGAGAAGTTTCTCATTAGGAGCCATTTTCAAGAGGCAGCTGAAGCCTCCAGTAGCTCTCCTAAGATACCAAAAAGAAATAGGAGAGGAGGAAAATAAATTATTGACCAGGAAACTGCTGAAGAAACTGCCAAAAAGACTGCTGTAGAAACTGCTCCAAAGACTGCCCAAGCAACTGCCAAAGAGGAAAGGAAAAAGGGAGTCAACACTAAAAGACAAAAGGGGGATAAAGGAAAATCCATTTTGCAAGAATCAATCGCTTCACCTGAGCCCTCAATTGAAGAATCCCAAACACTAGCTGACAAATTAGTGCAACTGCAAACCACTGCCCTCTCAAAGAGAAAACAAAAAGAGAAACATAGTGCCCAGCAAAAGAGCACTAATGTACAAGTAAGGAGAAGCAGTAGGTTGAAGGGAAAAATGAGTGTGACCAAAGGGAAACAGTCCCATTTTGTTGACTTAGGCACACCAGAAAAGACTCCAATTCAGCTAGATGTTGAGCCTAGTCCTTCACGGGAAGAAAGTCCCTTCCAGCAAGAGAGAGAAGGCAGTTTTCAAGAATTTGAGTTCAGACCAAGACAAACACCCAACATAGACCCTGATCAGCAAAAAGCATATGATTACTTGGAGACCTTAGAGCAATCTGCTACCGGTCCAAGCACTATAGTACCTCATGATGAATAGGTCAAATCTCTAAAACAAGAGGTATTTGAGCTGAAAGTCTTGAACTGGCACATTAAGCAGGAGAATGAAGCCTTGAAAGAACAGAGCAAAGTGGACAAAATGATCCATGACAATACAATGCTTCACTTGGGTCTCTGGCAGAAAAAGAATAGAAAATTGAAGAAGAAATGCAAGAAGTTGAGCAGGGCCTTGATTAATTTGAGGTTTAGATGTTTGGTTAAGAAACCAAAAGTAAATATGGCAGTGAGAAGAAAAAGGAGAAGGCTGGATGTCTTGGCAGAGGCATCTGAGCATATAAACTGAGAAATCATGACAAGTTTTGGTTGCATGAGGACATGCAACACCTTCACAGTGGGGGTATGTTGAGCCTCAAACCTGCACTCATTTACCCATCCTCCCAACAGCCTTTTCCTACTTATCTCCTTCTTTTGTCATCATTTCCTTCATCAACTTGTTCAATTCATTGCATTATAGGACCTTTTAACATGATTTTCTAACTGTGCTAATGGTTGACTGTTGGTTTAGATTTTTGGTTCAAATGCTGCAATTCCGCAGCTATTACAGGTTTTCCGCAGCCGGTCACTGATTCCGCAGCTGATCCCAGATTCTGCAACTATTTTCTTGTTTGATATGATCCAGCTGTCTTCTAGAGAAAAGAGCCACATGGGCAAGTTTGTATGACTGTGTACATGGTACGTGTGCTATCAGCTCAGCCAAACTGGTCGACGACACCCCTGGTCAACGCGGAGGTAGCTTGGGTCAAACAGCAAGGTTGCAAACGGTGGCACGGCTCTGCGTGTTCGGTTGGAGCACGTAAATTACAACTGGCTTCTCCTTTAGCCACGAAGATTGCAGGGGACCAGAATCCAACACCAGATTTATTAGACCACGATGACCGTTCCCTAGATCCGTGCTCGGTGCTGCTGGACGTGTCCTTTTCCTAGCTGTTAGTTAGCTTCATTTACGCACAGGACAGTTGATGTTCTCGCTATAAATAAAGCGTTTCCATACGCTAAATAGTTAGTCTGATTTGGTTTTATACTTTGCTGTTATAAACTCTATTTTGAAGACCTTTTTATAAAGCGTTTTACGCTTCCCACTGTGTTTATTATGAGTTGATTTTAATTCAAAGAAGACAGTTCTGTTCCTATCCGTGTAGCTGATCTTTTAATTGGTTGAAGTGGATGGAGGGCCCCTGTCTGCTACAACCATTGTACAATAGCCTTTGAATTTCCTTTCCTGCATTTCTTTTTCTTTACTTGCTCATGTATATTAATGTACAGTTTTGAATTATGTTGTTTTGTATTTCTTTAATCTTCATGATTGATCAGTGTGTTTTTACAACTTTGATTAGGAGCCCGGGACAGTGTGCTTTTACTTCTTTTTAACACTAGTGGCATCTGAAGTGTCTTATCTCAACTGCTGAATTTTTGCTGTGATTTTCATTAGTTACTTGATTAGCTAGTTTCTTTATTTAGTTTAATTTATCAAAGTTTTATCAAGATGCTAATCTCTTAATGGTTCTGTTTATCATAATGCAATAACTTTTATGGGACCAAAATATTATCTAACTGCAGCTTGATTTATTTAGTTTTTAGACTCATATTGCTAATTCACTCCTAACTCTTCTTTTTCACATTATCAATTCAGCTAAAGGCAGAAGGTTAAGGAAGAATAAGTAGTGTGATTTGTCATTTAATTTTTGGATTACTAGAGTAGTGTTTTTTCTTTCAGTAGAGTTAATGTAAATATCATTTCCATTTCTAACAGCAGTAAAGGTATTGGACTAGCGCCATTAGTCTTTTGTTTAATGCTTTGCTTTCATTTGATGCTTTAGTTTCATTTCAAGTCATTATTCAAGTTTTCTCTTTAAAATTCAAGAAGCATTTAGAAATCATCACATACACACACATTCACTCACTTGTTTGTAAATTCATCACATCATATTAGGAAGATAATTTAGACATAAACTAAAAACGACAAAAAGAACTAGGAAAGGCTACTTAAGTATATATTGTACACTTCACTTCATCAGCTTACGAGCCCCGGGTTGACAATTTATGATAGCAATTTAGACAACACTAAATTGAACAAACAACCACATAACAAGCATAACATCACAATGACATGACACCCATACCACTTATTGGAGATTTATAAATTAGCTCATGGCGGTATTTACGTCCATATACATATATACATATTTCAAAACATCACATCAAAACATCATACCAAAATTTCTTTGCCTCAACCAGCAAACAACGAAGGATACATAGCCCTTATCTGATTCACCATCTCCCATGTCACTTCATTGGGCCTAAAGTGCTTCCACTTCACTTTAACTTGCACGATTTCTCAGTTCCAAATCATGAGCACCTTTCTCTGCAACATACATTGAGGCTCCGACTGGAATTATCCATCTAGTTCCACCTGCAATACAGACCAGTCAATCACATGATCAACATCTTTAACATACTTCTTAAGGAATGACACATGGAAAACATCATGGAATTTCACTATTAGAGGCAATGCAAGTCACTAGGCTATTGGCTCAATCCTCTCAATAATCTTAAAATGTCCACCAAAACAGGGTGTGATCTTGGCACATGATCCAATTTCCATGGAGCTCTTCTTCGGTTTGATGTGCAAGTAAACTTATTCCCCAACCTGGAACTCCTTGAACAACCTGTTTCGACCTACATAGCTCTTCTGCCTGCTCTTTGCTGCTTTCAAATTCTTCTTGATTACATGCATTTCTTGTTCCATTTATGTCAACATGTCTGGTCCAATCAACACCCTGTTCACCAGATCGCTCCAACTAATGGGAGTATTGCAACTTCACCCATACAATGCCTTGAACTGACTCATCTTCAAATATTCCTAATACACATTGTTGTAAGAGAAATCTGCTAGTGGAAGATACTCTTTCCAATTTTGTTTTTGATGCATCACGTAAATCCTCAACATGTCCTCTAATATCCTGTTGACCCTCTCAGTCTATCCATATGTCTATGGATGATAAGTTGTAATGAAGGTTAGTTATTTACCCAAACCTGTAAATAAATCCTTCCAAAACTTGGAAGCGAACTTCACATCCTTGTATGACACAATCTTCTTTGCAACTCCATGCAATATAACCACGTATCTGATGAAAACATGTGCTACATTACTAGCTAAGAATGTAGACTTCACTGGAATGAAGTGTGAAACCTTTGTCAACCTATCCACAACAACCATGATGGAATTGTGTTGTCTCACTGTCCTCAGAAACCTGTGATAAAATCCATGGAAATGACCTCCCATTTCCATTTTGGAATCGTGATTGGCTGTAGTAGTCCACTTGTATGCTTATACTTTGCCTTCACCCGCTGACAATAAAAACACCTAGCCACAAACTTTGCTACATCCTTTTTCAGATTCGACCAATAATAGAATTTATTCATTGTTGTTAGTGTCTTCTAATATCTTGGGTGACCTGAATATGATTCCACATGAAATTCCCTCAAGGTCACCTTCTTGAGCTCACTTTTGTCTAGCATATATATCATATATCTAAACTTGACCAATCCATTTGCTATAAGACAATAGTCCATGTCCTTTGCAACTGCACCTGTACCTGTACCTGTACCACTATTTGTACATGTATTTGTATTCTGCTGCAACCTATGCACAATCTCCATATACCTAACATCCTTCTGACCTACCTGTAAGATCCTATCATGTAAGTCTATCCCATATGAGCTCATAGCTGCTATGAGACTTACGTGTATTCGCATACTAAGAGCATATTCCACCATGTTCTCCTTTCCTTTGATGTCCCTGATCTCGAAGTCAAACTCACTAATCCTGGCCAACTATATAGCTTGTCTGAAATTCAAATTTGTCTGGTGAAATGAGTATCTCAACGTACCGTGATCACTCATCAATACAAATCTCCTACCAAGAAGATAGTGCCTCCACGTGTTCAACGCATGTATGATCGCTACCAACGCAAGATCATGTGTGGTGTATTTATGCTCGTTCTCATTCAGTTTCCAAAACTCATAACACACCACCTTTCCTTCCTTCATAAGGACTCCACCGAGTCCTCTTTTGCAAGCATTTTTGCATACTACAAACTCTTTGTATGGACTGCAATATTTAACACTGGTATATGTGTCAACAATTTCTTAAGCCGCTCAAAACTAGCCTCACACTCCTCTATCAATTCAAACTTCTTACCTTTCCTCTACAATGATGTAATAGGAAGATATCTGTGATAATTTCCTGATGAACCTCCTATAATATCCTACAAACCCCATGAAATATCTCACCTCATCCACATTCTTAGGAGCTACCTACTCCATGATAACTCTTATGTTTTATGGATCTATTGTTATTCCCTCCTTGGGGACAACATGCCCCAAGTATTGTACCTTCGCCTAAAATATAATGCACTTACCAAGCTTAGCATATAACTAATGCTCTCTCAACAACCTCAACACTGCTGCCAAATTCTCGGCATTATCTTACTCATTTTTTAGAATATACCAATATGTAATCAATGAACACAATAACAAAATTATCCAAATATAGACACAACACACTATTCATCAAGAACATAAATGTAGCTGAAAGATTAACCAAACTGAATGGAACTACAACAAACTTATAATTCCCATACCTGGTTCATAGCGTTGTCTTGTAAATGTCCTCCTATTTGATGTGTACTTGATGATATCTCGATCTCAGATCAATCTTCAAGAACATTGTTTCTCCCTTTAATTGATCGAACAAGTCATCAATCCTCGGTAACTGGTACCTATTCTTGATGGTCACTTTATTCAACTGCCTGTAGTCAATGCATAATTTGAGAGTACCATCCTTCTTCTTTACAAACAATATCGGTGCACCCTAAGGTGATACACTTGGTCTAATGTTTTCCTTGTCCAACATTTCCTTGAACTGCAACTTCAAGTCTACCAACTTAGGTGTGCTCATCCTGTAAGGTGCTTTTGATGTTGGAGATGCCCCTGGCACCAACTCAATAGAAAAGTATACTTCCCTGTGAGATGGAAACTCTGAAATATCTTTGGGAAACACATCCTGAAACTACTATAGAATTGGGTACCCGCTCAAACGATCTGCATCCTCAATTTCCTTACCATTTTCACTAGTGATATGTATGGAAAATAATACAAACCATTTAATGCGACTACGTTTTTCCTGCATAGTTGTCACCATCCTAACTGATGTTTCTTTCTTCTTTCCCTGTAAGACTCTTGGTTCCCCATTTCCATTCACACACTCAATGGCTTTGTCATAAGAATCCATTATGGTCCTATGAATGCACAAAATCATACATTGAAATGTGTTATGATAGGCATACCATTCAAATCAAATGCACAACTTCTTACCCAATGGGGAACTCACTTCTTTGTACGTATAACCAAGTCCACTAACCAAGACTTTGCATGCACTTCTTTATTTAAACCACACTTAACCACTAAGTCAGGACTAACATAACTATAATTAGATCCATGGTAAATCAAAATAGAAACAATTTGATCACAAAGCTTACCGTCCATCTCAGTGATAGATGCCTGATGGCCTGCATGTCTATTATCGAGTGCTGCATAGATACAAGGAATGCTTTGACCAACATCCCCAACAATATATGCCTCATGTGCACTATATATCTTAGGCCTACCACGCTGATTTTGTGGACAATCTCTCCTAAGGTGCTCCTTACCACATGTCCAACGCTCCAATCATCCAATACCATCACCTCTATGTTGTTGTTGTGACCCATGTCCATGTCTATATGCATTGAAGTTCTTTTGTGGTGCCACATTTTATTTCTCTTCTGCATTCTAAGGCGTTTCCCTTTTTGGATGCCATTTACCCTTACCTTTATCCTTATCCTTCCCTTTCCATTCTTGCTGAGATTCATTCTTATGCTTTGGCTATTCATAGAAATGCTTCAATTTTCCAATATCCTCCTCAAGTGACCGAGGCTCATCACACTCAATCCAATATATAAATTCTAATGGAAAACCACTCACAAATTTTTGAACCTTATCCTTCTCGTATTTAAGATATAGTACATACCTCAATAGCTCCTGGAACTTAGCCGTATACTCCTCATCTATCATTGATCCCATCTTTAGCTCATAGAATTCTTTGGCCTTATTGTCGTAGTACCTTTCTGATAAGTACTTCTTCCTGAAAATCCTCTTGAACTCTTGCCAAGTCAAGTCATATGTATTGATGTCTCTGAACGGCTTCACATCTTCCCACTAGATGTATTCTTTACCTCTCAAGTTGAAGATAACTACTTTGCCTTTCATGTTATTTGTGCAATTATGCAATTCAAAGAACTTCTTCATCCCAAGTATCTAAGCCTCTGCATCTTATGGCTTCTTCACATATCCATTAAAAGGAGGTGGGTTTCCTTTCTTAAATTTATCTGGAAAATATTGGCTATCACTCCTCCTCTAAGGATGATAACGATGACGATAATGAAGCCTATAAGAACCAAAACTAGAAAAATACTTGTGTCCATCACCTCTCCTATCTGAAGTTCCCAAAAACCTGCCATCTCTAACCATGTCATCTCTATCTGACCTGTCACCACCATGACACCTACTGCCATATGCCCCATTAGTTATGTCCTCCTATCTATGGCTGATACAAAGTGGCCCTTATCGCTGCAATTCTGACAAAACCTGAAAGGGTATTATGTTAACCTCTACTTGTTTGTCTTGTGGCTACATGATTTTTCATTGTCCACCTTACAACTCCTTATCTCTTCATTCAAGCTTCTTAATGTGTCATGCAAGGCATACTATGGCAGCCAACTATGAGGCTTCTATGTCATCCTACTATGAGGCATATTATGTCAGCCTACTATGAGGCTACTATGTTAGCCTATGATTTCAACCTACTATGAGGCATACTATGTCAGCCTACTATGAGGCTACTATGATGGGATTCAACCTCCTATCTGCCCTTAAGGAAGTGGAATTGACGGAAACAAAACATACAAATCTTCCACACCAACATGAGGACTCCCAGGAACCATCCCAACCTTTCTGGAAACCAACCGCTGGGTCCCACTGAGTTTTTAGACCAATTAACTCCCAAAATCTCTCATGCTATGGGCATGCCAACATCTAGAGGGCTCTGGATGCTCCCACGGCATGGAATTCCAACATCCAAGGACTAATTTTCTCAGCGTTGTGCCAACATCCCCAATATTTGAGCCACTTTTTTAGGCCCAGAGTCCAAGTCATTGCCCAGAATTAAATGAAACCTTCAGAACAAAAAGATAACAAGGTAATGATGATACAAATGAAATTACTTGAACAAGGGATTGACTAGACCCCAACTAGCCATGGTAGACATTTTTTCAAACATATCACAAATATGTAATCTATAGGTGTAAACAACATATTTAAGCATAGGGGTCTCATACTTATCTGAGAATCGCTAAGAAGAATTGCTCCCTTATATCATTAGCTACATTATCATCTATTAGGTCATAGATGCTTTCTTCATTCATTTGCAAATCAAAACATGTGGAAAGTCATACATCATCATTATCATATGACATGCTTATAACTAGTATAGTAACAACAGAAATATCAAAGATACATCAGCCATAAAATCCACATATAAACCAATACATTTTTACATGAGATATCAATAAGAGAACCTCTTATTAATGAATGCAAAATCTAACCTAGGATGGTACTACAACTTTCCACCAAACCATAGAATGGTTGAGCCAAATCTCTTTTTAGCCATTCACCCCCATGCCATATTCCAAGCATAAATGTGGGACTCAAACCAAAAGAACCAACCAGGGCATCCCAAGGCTAAACCACGTCACCCTCATCAATAGAAAATAGTCTTTCAACAGTAATCCATCCCGAATCACTAGGCCAACACAATAAATGTTTAATAACATGCTTTACCATAATCTCCACCAAATCACTATGCCAAACAAGCATGGATGCCACCGAATTTCTCCGCTTACACTGTGAGGAAATTTCATGTCTCCTACTTTCTTAGGCTTTACCGCAATCCACACTGAATCACTAGGCCCTAAACCGATACCCACTCTCTAAGCTTTACTGCATATCCCATCCTGGAATTACTAGGCTTGATGGAGAGCACCCACCTCTAGGCTTTACCGTATATCCCGCCATTCATCAGTCGAGGATTCCTAGGTCCACTGAGGCAAAACAAAATCTGGCTTTACTGAAACACACTGTCTAGTTCAAGGGTTACTATGCCATGTGTTATATCATTCGGATATCCACCTCACTCAGTTTTGAATCCATCCGACAATCTAGCTCAACCAAAACATGAGAACCCCATCACACCATGGTTATCTAGAAATGGAAAGACTAGGCTAAAAACACTGTCACACCTGGAAAAACCCATGCCATAATAGCAAAAAAACCACATGCAATACCATGCATGCCAAATATAGCAAGGAAAACACACATGAAAATCGATACTTGTAAAGAATAATGATGTAGCTGCTTGATCCTACTCTTCCTTGCTTGCTCCTTCCTTCCTCTTACCTTCTTTTCCTTTCTTGATCCAATGCCAAACTGCTCTAGGAAAACTCTAAGTGACCAAGAGTAAGAGAGAGAGAGAGAATAATGAGAGAGCTCCAAAACTGAATTGACAAAAAGTTACCAACTCATCCTTAGAAGCTTTTTTATCAATTAGGCCTCTATTTTCTCCATTTTCCATTATTTTCCTTTATTTTCCTCCTCACATGCAACTTTTGACATTTCACCTTTCTTTTCTCCTAATTTCCATTATTTTTCATAAATAAATGTGCCAAAATTTCCGTTTTGCCTTCCCAAAGCCTTTGCCATTGCCTTTGACAATTTCCTTAGCAATAATAAACTAATGAATACCCATAGTAGGATTTCTTACCCAACATTCAACTTCGAATAAGTGTTCCATCATCCATGGTTATTATTTTTCCTTTATTAACTTTTATTACATGGAAATTTCACCAGGGTTGTTACACTCTAAAGACAAAAAATATATATGGACTCACAAGAACTAGGGTAGACATGATGACCTCTTTAATTTGTTTTAATGCCTACCCCCTTTCACCATCCCATCTAAAATTGCAATCTTTATTTAGTAGTTTTGATATGGACTTGACTATTTCTACAAAATTTGGGATAAATCCTCTTATAATATTTATCTTCCTGGTGAAATATTGCACCACCTTTCTATGTCTAGGAAGAGAAACCTTCTTGATTGCAATAACTTTGGATGGATCAACTTCAATGCCATCCTGTTGTGCTATACAACAACCCCCCCCATTTCAAATTTGTCTTAATCTTATTCTAAGATGCTAAATAGGAAATATGGTTCCTTTAGTTTGTAAAAAAGCAATAAAACCTTTACATAGAAATAAATTTCTTTGTTTCTTGTTTTTTAAATAAAAGTGTTTCAAA
>APFE030111189.1:0-14475 GCA_000404065.3 Pinus taeda | reverse complement strand
TGCAGCTTGTACAGAGTTCCAATCCGAGCTCCCCGCATCAATACCAGTGCTCCCCTAACCATCTTGTAGGTATCCTTCTGGAGCACTATTTTTACACCTGCATCATCTAGCTTTCTTACAGAAATCAGATGTCTCACCAATGCAGGAATATGCAGAGCACCCATAAGTGTTCTAACCCTTCCACCTTGCAACTTCAACTTTACTTTTTTGTGACCAGTGATTCTAGCCTTCGTATCATCCCCTAAGAAGACATCACCACCATCGTATTTCTTATACTCGCAAAACCACTCTCTATGGGGAGTGAAGTGAAAGGATGCACCTGAGTCAATCAACCATGCCTCATGATCTACATGTGTACTGAAGAAGCCAAGTACACATCCCCACCTTCATCTAAGGTGGTTTTTGACTCTGCAGAAGGAGCATCATCAGATCCCTTTCCTTTATCAGGAGCTTTAAATTTACAGTCCCTTTTCTAGTGCCCTTCCTTTCCGCATTTCTAGCACACCACCTTTACAGGTTTTCCTGGAGATTTAGATATCCTTATAGATGTAGATCTCCCACTTGATGACTTATTTTTGTTTTTGTTTTGGGACCATCCTCGTACAGACAAGGCATCACCATTCTGGCTCTCCATATTTTTTTCGTCTCATCTCCTCCGTCAACAATGATGAGACTATTTCATCAAACTACAAGGCAGTTGTATTGCTACCTATTGCAATAACTAGCCTATCCCACGAATCTGGTAGAGAACACAATAAACTAACGCACTTATATTCATTTGAAATTTTAATATCAACAGATAATAATTGACTTACCACAATATTAAATGTGCTCAGATGCACTGTCCCTGAGTCTCCATATTTCATCCTCAGGTTATAGAGCTTTTTCCGTAGGAACAATTTATTCACCAAAGACTTAGATTGGTACAAAATCCCTAACTTGTCCCACAAAGACTTCACCATAGCTTCCCCTGATACATTCAACAATACTGAATCTGAGACACACAATCGTATTGTGCTTTCTCCCTTTCGATCCAACTTATTCCATTCTTCATCGGACACTCCCATTGGTTTAGTATCTAGATCTACCGTGATCCACTGATCTTTATCCACCAACAGATCCTCCATCTTGAGTTTTCACAACTCAAAACTTTGACCATTAAATTTCTCTATCTCTATCTTTCCACTACTCGCCATCTTTTTTCATCACCAGAATCGATCTCGCAGATCTCCCACTGAACTGGGCTTACCACAGGCCCAAGCGAAACCCCTAAGCAAAAAAGGTGTCCCATTGAAGCCAAAACAGCTCCGATACCAAACATAGGTTTTAACCCGATATAGAAATTACCTGCATACAAATTCTAAAAACACAGAAAATAAGCAATGCGAGAGCATAACACATAAAACACATATACATAGATATTTTCACTGGATCCCAAAACTGGGAGTACCACCTTGATTTTTCATTATGTTCCTTTCAATGTTGCAATACATATTTATACATGCCGAAGCATCCAATACCATAGACCGAAAACCATCGCGTCCAAAACCATGGATCGAAAACCATCGCGGTGAAAACCATGTTTGGAAATCATGCAAAAAACCATAGGTAGGAAGGCCCAACCTAATATAGGGTCCAAAAAACAAAATTTTCAGGGGCGCTACCCCAAAACCCATAGAGGGGGGTTACCTGCACCCTTCAAACCCCCTATCAGCCCCCCCTGCTATGCAATAGGCACAATGAAGGGGGGCTTCACCCACCCTCTAACCCCCTGGTTAAATATGTGGGCTAGTCGTGGAAAGAATATAACACAACCCAACATTAAGAACAAGGTACCAATGTTTTTAACCAAGAATGACATCAAAGATCCATCCATTAGTAGATAATACCAGTTACCCACCAAATCGCATTCCTGTAATCCTACCCTCTAGTCCCTAAAAACATCAAAACCAAAAATAAGTTTATGATAATCAATATCAACCATAACTACCTTCTTTTCCTACAAATGATGGAAAAATATTTTCTGTGGATTACCACATTTGGATTTAATACCTAAAGGAGATATCGAAACCTTCAAATCCACATGTATAGTTGAATGTATAGGAGATGTTCCATAGAGTTGGACTCTCGACTTGGGGCAACCATGAATCTTCGCCTCAATACTCGATTGTACCAACACATCAAGTAATGAGTTGTCACTCCTCGAGTTTCCTTCAATACCAACTCACATTGTACTGATAAATGTAAATGAAAATTCTACAACTAACACCGTCAACACTATGCATTCTTTCCTATATGTGCACCAAAGCAGAGAGCATTACCAAAAAATACGTTATGTAGTAGTGTTTAGAAAAACCTCAATATAATATGTAAACAAGGTAAATTAATGTCGCTTGTCAATTATAGACCCCACTCGATGTATGTTATCACTAAATCAATTCATTAGGAAACCCCTTAAAATACATTAGCCTCACCAATCACTGTTGCCCAATGTCCTTCAGAAAAATCTCATCAAGCGCACAATTGGTTAAGATCTTGAATGACGACACAAACCATTAATGGATTGTCCCTCATATAATAAATGGCCATCTTGGAAAACAAATGTCCCCATAGACCAATTAATGACCCCTAGAGACTCCTTCATGATCGAATTAAAAATTAAAATATTTTACCAACTCCACCAACCAAAATGAATGCACTTACGTAGCAGTAAAGATCCTCAGAAATCCCTAGATCGACCAATCCCAAACAAAAGAGGAGTAGGAATATCCACAAGAGAAAAGGTTTAGAAGAAATACCACATAAAACAACCAGCTAGTGTGTCTTAGATAGACCACATAGAATATTAGTAGGTAGCGTCTAAGATCCTCAAAAATCCCTCAATACACCAATCTAAAACCAAGGAAGGAGCAGGAAGATCCATAGGAGAAAAGGTTCAAAATAAATACCACAAAAACAACCAAATAGTGCATATTAGATAGACCACGAAGTAGACCAATAACTACAATGGAAAACAAATTTTTATTAGTGTACCTTTAAACAAAAAAAACTAGTACAGATCCCCGATATCATCCAGAATCATGATAAAAATCGAATCTATCTCATATAATTATGCTTTGATGTATTTCATCCAATAGCACCAGTAATTGCACCAGCGAAGGCTACGTTTAATCCATCTACCTCCACACTTGTAACCAAAATTACCACCCTTGTGAATTTTGTGACTAATGCTTCCATAATCTAATCTTTTATCCTCATGTTCTTCTTCTTGCAAAAGCTATCGTAGAGATTTTGAAGTAGGCATATTGTCTTCCAAGGGATATTTGGTACTTTTCCTCCACTATCCTTCACATGAATCTAATCCATGTTATTGATGACAATCAGGATTTCCAGCACAATAATGTATTCATAACAACAACCACCAGATAGAAGTAGTGTTCAATATAAATGTCACAGTAAAATAGCACATATTAAAACATAATTAATGGAGACCCTGAAACGTAGTCCAACTATATTACTACCTATCCACATTAAGGGAAAGTGCCTCCATCTCACCTCTCACCAAGCACACCTTTTGTTTCAGCGTCCATCACCCTAAATCCCCTTAGTTTTTGTCGGCATCCATCGCTTGCTTCCTAAAGAACCCATCAACAACATAAAGAAGGACCACTATTCCTTTACCTTTACCTTCTTTACTAACACCTCGTATAAAGGACATTAAGAATAAATTAAATTTTAATACGAAGGACTTATTTTGCCACAAAAACATGTCTTAAAAGCCCCATCCATTTAGTAGTGTCGAATGTAATGACAGACAATTTGTCTCTAAGCAAGAAAACATGAATTGATGTCTGAAAAATCATGCAAGGAAAAGCTGTCACTTTCCCCAGAGTCGGCTACTACGACAAGACGAAGAGTGCAAACAATCGTTGTCTTTATATAAGATAACATGAATGGAAAGTGAAATATCATCCTTGGTATAGGCACGAGATAGTAGTGGCCTACAAGTTGGCAGACTTAGGGTGCACAGTCAGAGTCAATTTTGCAAGTGTTAGATAATATTTTTTTAAATTGATATCATTTTGTCTTAATTGTTAATCGTCTTAAATGGGTGTCGTCTTAATTTGCATTGTCTTAAGTGACCATTGTCTTAAATATAAAATTTTGTCTCGAAATGTTTTTGTCTTAAATATAAAGTTTTGTCTTAAAATATTTTTGCATTAAACTGTTTTTGTCTTAAATATAAATCTTTGTCTTAAAATATTTTTGTCTCACTCTATTTTTGTCTTAAATGTAATTTTTTTTTAAATATTTGTGTCAAAATATTTTTGTCTTAAGTTTTATATTTAAGACAGCTAAATTGATATTAAATTTTAATATAAAATAACTAAACTAAAAATAACTTTTAAAGACATAAAATTTCTTTTGTTTTAAAAAATGTCTTAAAAGTGTAAATAGTGAATAAAGCAGTTTGGATTTTCACATAATAAATACAATTCTTTTTTAATATTTATAAACAGAAGCGTCGGGTTTCCCAATTTTCTTTAGTATTTAGAAAAATGCATTAAGAACACCAACAATTCCAGTAGTGAATTTTGAATAATTAACACCTAGAACCGTGCAAAATATTTTGAGAGAATTTACCTCTATTACTTTTCCTCTATTAAACACTTGACATCACTACTGAAGATTTATAATTTCAAAAAATAATGGCAACTGCAACAAATCAAGGCATTCACATGAGAATTCAATACTAATTCTGACCATATAAATAAAGGGTTCGGATATTTCGCCACTTCTAAACCGCTTTACATTGTAGGTGAATAATCAATTAAAAAAAATGTAATTTAGTAATAACATATATATATATATATATATTATTTTTAACTATAAATAGTATTTATTTTATAAAATGTCTAAAAATTAACAAATTAACAAAATTTTGCCCCAAAAATTTGTGAATTCTAAGATAACCAAACTCAAATAAGGCAAACAATAATGAACTCACATGGACAAATTAATTTACCAACATGATTGACCAACCATTTATATTCATTGGTCAATGGTTAAGAGCATGTGTTTCTCCTAAGAGGTCATAGGTTCAAAACCAAAGGGGGGTAGAGTATGTATGTCGTCGTAGACTTAGCAGTGAAATCGTTGTGCGGAGGTGGGTCCCTTGTCCCACAAAAAAGGGGGTCTCATACACCAATTTGGTGTCTTGCTTTACCGTGACCATAAAAATAGATATTATTATTATTATTATTGATATAACTTGTGTATGGAGTATGTTTTGGTTAATATTGTTAATTTATTAAATTACCTATAAAATACTTCAACTAAACCATAGAAAACGATTGTTCCTCTTCCCCATATGTGTGAAAAATAAATATCAATTAAAGCTTATAAATGTGATATTATTACATCTCTATGCCATTATGTATAATTATATGAACAATCAACAATAATAATTGTTGTTTTATTTTATCTTATATATAACTATTACAAACATTTATATTGGAAATCAATAACTATTCTGGTTTAAACATAGTGTCAGCGAATCGGTTGTGTATGTAAAAACTTAAGAATTTAGCTTATGTGTATGTAAAAACTTAAAAATTGAAGAGAACAATATACTTGTTTCATAATATTTCTAGGATAATAATTGTGTACAAAATCTTCTTATCCAACTTGAAATTGAAGCGCAAGGTAATGGCTCCTAGAACAATCACCTAAAATAAATCTTCTAAATTGTTTTCTTTCATTGAAAATGTATATCATATACATATAATTTTAATTGGTAGATGTGTATCTGATTTAACCCACAATAGAAGAGTTCATATAGAATTCATTATATTTTCCACAATTCAATATCTTGGAAACTTTAGTTGACATTGCTAGTTATTAAGACAATTTATAATTTACAACTAACATATGGATATATAACACATGGTGTTTATGGTGTTCATGAGTAAACACTACTATAAACCAAAACTTGTAATATGATGGAAAGCTATAAATGTTAGTCTATTATACCTTATTAAGATATATTTTTTTATTGTTGTAATCGAATAGATCACCAGTTTCTCATAGCTCCAATATTTTGATCGAAACGGACTTTGCCTGTTGATGATGATGTTATCAAACACCTGCCGAAATAAGCTAATCAATATAGACAAATAAAATTTAAAAAGTCATGGATAATTATTAAGTGATATGATTGTCAAAAGAAAAATCAATTTATCAATCCCAATGGTAATCACTTACAAATCCTCAGTTTTGAATGGTGAATGTTGTTTTTTCCACAAAAGATTGCATGTATGGAAGTTCATCCATGATGATAGCACCGACATCACCTTTGGACAATGCCAAATAGAGAAAAGTCTAGAAATTTCTACTTCGTGGTGTGAGAATAAACATAGGGGAGGGTTGCCATTACCTGTGCGCCCTCCCCGCCACGTCGCAAAACCACATGTCAACCCACATGGATCTGGTACAACACATGTTCACCGTGGAGGTCCACATGTTGGGCATCGTGTCATCACATAAAATTTTGTGTCCGTGTCATTTCCTCCGTTTGTTTGGGGTCATTCCTACAATGTTGCATTTTCCCTTTGTCTTTCTCCTTGGAGCTGGTTGTTGGGTGAAGCCCCCTGCCGAAGATGGCTCGGGAAAACCCAAGAACCTGCGCGCTTTGATTGGTATTGAGGTTCTGATGCAAACGTTTGTTCGAGGTTTAGCGTTTCTGGACCTGAGCTTCATCTGGTATGCAGGTGATGATGAAAATGTTTGTTCGAGGTTTAGGGTTTGTGGTTGGAACATCACTTCTGCCTTTCTTGTGGTTTTCCGCCTGGATTTATTAGTCGTTCTGGACCCCTGATTGTTTAAGGTTTCTCTGGTGGTGGTCTTTTCGCAGTTTTTGTTGTTTGGGGAGGAGCCAATTGCAGTTTTACCGAGCTCGAGGTGGAAGGTCTTTTTTAATAGGTAATTTCTTAATTTGTTGTTTTGTACTAGTTTTTTTGGTGGTTTTCTGTTGTCTAATGGCTTTTTCTTCTAGTTGCAGGTGTGGAAAAGGTCGTTGCAGGTGCGGAGAATGTCTCGCGAGCTCCGGGGAAGGTAGGCGACCATCCATTGCCTGTGTTCGGTAGGACTTTAATCCTACCAGCAATTTCTCTATGTTTTTCAACACAAACAACTCTATTTGGACTTTTTGTAAACTTCCTATGCTAGTTTTTTAGGGTTTAGGGTTTTTGTGGATATTTTGATGTTGTTTGTGGCTTTCCATGATGGTATTTGTGAATTTTCACTGTTATCATGCTTGGCCGTCTCGTGCCATCCTTGGTGTGCCATCCTCGGCGGTTTGCAGAGTTTCAATGGCAAATGAAATATTCCTAAGAAGCAGGGTTAGTATGCTTTTTGAATGGCCTTGACCTTGCTCTCCTCTGTTTCTATTTCGTGGTGCAGTTTACAAATATCTATAGAATAATTATGCCAATTGAGTCACCTTTAGTCCTCTGTGTGTTGGTCTGTGTTCACATAAGTGTTGAGGATGCTCACATGTGAGGTATTAGGTATTAGGTAGCTTTCCATGATGGTATTTGTGAATTTTCACTGTTATCATGCTTGGCCGTCTCGTGCCATCCTCGGCATGCCATCCTCGGTCATTTGCAGAGTTTCAATGGCAAATGAAAGATTCCTAAGAAGCACGATGAGCATGCTTTGTGAATGGCCTTGACCTTGTTCTCCTCTATTTCTATTTCTTAGTGCAGTGTACAAATATCTTCAGAATAGTTATGCCAATTGAGTCATTTTTAGTCCTCTGTGTGTTGGTCTATGTTCGCATAAGTGTTGAGGATGCTCACATGTGAGGTATTAGGTGGTTTTCCATCCTTGACCATCCCATTCCATCCTCAGTGTGCCATCCTTGGTTGTCCCATGCCATCCTCGGCGAATGGCTTCACCCAACAACCAGCCCCGAGTAGAAAGACAAAGGGAAAATGGAACATCGCAGCAATGACCCCAAACAAACCCTCGAAACCCTCGAAGCCCTATTGGACTCTGGTTTAGGTTCTTATTGCCATATTTAGCTTTTTTCCTAATCTACTTGATAATGAGTGCTCTCAAAAACGTATTATGAGATAAGACTGTTTGGTCATTTGATTTTTGTATTTATCCTTTTTCCTATACCTTTCGCCATTATCTATTGTCTATTGTTCATATCAAGTGTTGCCACTTCTGCAATGTTTATTTCATTTATTGGTCTGTAATAGTATTCTGAAGTAGAGGATTGGTTTTCTCGTTCATCGAACAACAACAAATCATTATGTAGCTTTGCTAGCATATTCCTCTTGTTAATGAGAAATTTTCTTCTTCCTAAGCAATTTTTGGTCAATTTAGAATTATTTAATTATTGGTTTTGTCTCTTGCATAGAGTCTCTACGCCTGCTCGCAACTTTGAATCTACCCTATCGAATCTAAAAAATGACTGAAATAATAATCCTAACACCCTCAGAATCCTATAATACAAATTTCATTATTTTTTTCCTTCTTATAAATAGATGTCAAATATTTTAAAGATAATTGGGGAAGGGAAAATAACAGTTAGAGATCGCATGAGGATTTGGCATCTCATTTCTCAGATGAAGGATGCCTTTGTTGGTACTAATTCGAGGCCAGCAATTCCCTCTCCTCTTGGCATCAAGGATAGAGCACAGGCTCTGTCTGTCAACAGATAAAATGTGTCCAAGTTCTATGATGTTAACAAGACTTCAGAATTGTCTCTGTATATAAAATTTTTGTTTGTTTGTTTGTCCCCTTCTCTATTAGTTTACAGGAAAAAAAATTTCACGATGATGGGTTGCCATAGCTGGGCTTCATGCCCTGGCTATCTTGATGCATAGTTCTATATATACATGATTAAATGATACGAGTTTTACTTAACTTTTACAGTTTGTAGCCACCGCAATTGAAATTTTTGTGTCTTGTTTATTTTTGGGGATGAGAAGATCATAAATGATGCCAATTTTACTTAACTGTTGTAGTTTGTAGCCACCTCAATTGAAATTTTTGTGTCCTGTTTTTTTTGGGCGTTGAGAAGATGATTAAATGATGCCAGTTTTACTCAACTGTTGCAATTTGTAGGCACCTCAATTGAAATTTTTGTGTCCTGTTTTTTGTGGGGTTGAGAAGAGATTTCGGTTTAGGTATGGTTATTGGTCAGAAATGCATAGGAGGATGATTAAACTTCATTTGCTTAAGGATTTAGGTTATTCTCATATTTACAACGATTATATTGGATGCGACTCTCTAGTCATGTGGTGGTGAAGATCTAGACATGGGGTGTGTTGCTATATTAGTGATCTATGTTTGGACCTGGAACTTGAATTTGAATTTGAAGGTTTCCATATTAGTGATCTAGGACCTGGAAGCTGAATTTGAATTTGAAGGTTTTCATATGGAAAAAAATATAGAGATGGGGTGTTGTTATTTTAGTGATCTATGTTTGGACATGGAACTAGAATTTTGAATATCTGAATTTAAATTTGAAGGTTTTTTCCTACTCTACTTAATAATGAGTGCCCTCAAAAACTTATTATGGGATAAGACTGTCTGGTCATTTGATTTCTGTATTTAGCCTTTTTCATATGCAACTTGATAAAGTGCTCTCAATTTCTCAAGTGTCCCCTCAATGGATAAAATTATCAGTGGCTTTTTGAAATTTAATAAAACTTATTATGAGGTAGATTGCCTCCTCATTTGAGACTGTTTAGTCATTTGATTTTTGTATTTAGCCATTTTCCTAAGCCTTTGGCCATTATCTCTTGTCCAGAGTTGGAATGGAATGTTATTATTGAATTCCTTAGGATATCAATAGACCAATGATTATTTGTTATGAATCTTGGTTACTGTGACTGATGGGATTTTACCAAGGTCTATTTCAGTGCAACATGGTCTATCAGTTATCAATAATCTTGAAATGCTTAACTGAGATTTACCCAAACAATAGTTATCCTCTTGAAGGCTCTATCCTCTTGAATGAGCCTTTAAGGAGACGGGGCTCGGTTCTAACCTGTTGACCCTGTCAACTTGGCCCGGAAATTAACCCTAGTTATCTCACAGAGTTACTCATGGATTCCTCTTTCATTAATTTCCTTTTCTCTTTTAGCTACAACCACTGAAATAATAGTTCTCAGTTCGAGTTTAATAGAAGCCATAAATAGTTTTGCTAATCTGTAGCAACTTAATTTAGTTCTAGAAAATTTATTTCAACACAACGACAGTTACACAGTTTAACTGAGCTGCTTCAAGTATAACTAATTAACCAGCAATGAAGGAAACTATTTGTCAATACCTATCTGTTTCCTTCCTTTATTCCTCTAAGCTAGCCACACAAAGTTCACAGAATAACTTATAGAAATAGTTTTATCATAATTAATATTTTACAGAAAGACATATTCCATTGAAAATTTCTTTTCAACACACAGTTAGGTTGCCACAAGAAATCACTACTAGTTTGTAAGCCAAAATGTTTCTGTGACAAGAAAAAGATACAATCTAGTGTTGTAAGCCAAAAATTTTCTATGGCAAGAAAAAGATACAATCTAGTGTTGTAGGCCAAAATGTTTCTATTCCAAGAAAAAGATACAATCCATCCAAAATCCCCATCATAATGTGGTTAGAACCAAAAAGATATGACACTCCTATTATTTATGGCCCTAAGAATCTTGAGTGCCAAAACTCCTCGAGTTACCTTCTTGAGCCAGGTAGGTTGGGCTACCAGTCAAGGGCTAATTAGGAAATGGTTGATTGCTGCCATATGATTGATTCCAATTTGCAGCTTCCAACCATGAAGGTACTGAGTACCCATATCTCACATTTGCACTACTGACCCTTGCATTAAGTGGAGCTGTGTAATGAGCATACAAAGAATTGACACCAACTTTGGTAGGACCAAGGCAAGTGGGTAAACCGTTAGTTTGATAGTGGGGCACTTGAATGTTTATGAGATCTTGGAATAATTGTATAATATTTGCAATGGAGTCTAATGAGTTTGAAATAATCTTGGTTTCATCAACTATTCTTTTATCATTGATCATCCCTTGTTCCTTTTCAAGTATTTGTTGTGCCTTTCGTTTTTTCTTTTCCTGTCTTGCCATTTGCTTTTGTTGGTCCTTAACTTGCCTTGCTTTATCTCTTTCAATCCTTTCATTTGCTCGACGTTGTGCTGCAACAATCCTTGATGCCTTCTTCTCCTTGACTAGATCATTCTTTTTCTATTTTAATTCTTGCATTTCAAATTTCTTTTTTTCAGACTCAACTAATAGGTTTATATAGTCCTCTGAGGTGAGTAACTGTGAGCTTCAGCCAAACGAAGACTACCTGGTGCACCTTGCTTTTTTTTCATTGATACTCTCTCTACTGGTAGCTTTAGGAACCGTCCAAGTGTCTTCTCCACCCCTCCCACCTGAATGTCATTGTTTGGTAATTACCTTCCAGTATCTGTTGGAACTGATTAAACTATATCATTATCTTCATTTGATGCCTCATTATTTCCTTCATCTTCTTCCATTGATCTATTTTCCATAAAAAAAATGAGCAATTTCACTGTTCAATTCTGCTAGTTGTGAGGGCATGTTCATGCTTTCTTCATTGGTTGCTGAGACACTATGTGCATTCATATTGATCATTGCTTCTGCTAGCCATGAAGGTGGGGTTACTTGGCTTGGCAATGTCAATTGGTCATTATCAACTGCATATTCAATAATATCATTACAATATCAGCAACAAGAATTTCATGTTCTTGAGTTGGTGGAACGATCTCCATGTTACTTCGAATTTGTTCATTGTTATATTGTGTTTCACATATAGTTTCATCATCTTCAGCATATAAGTGTCCTTGAGATAGGGAAATCATATTACCAGCTACAACAACATCAGCTTGGTCATCTACTTCTTGCACTTCAACATTTGTTTGGGCATTCCCTTCTTCCTTTCCATCCACATGAAACGCTTGGCTACAACCAGTATCATGCATAAGAGCATCATAGTTCAGTGGCCAGATTCCTGTCCTCCTAAAGCCAACCTTGATATTTGATGGTGTTAAAGCCCTTTTAAAAGGTTTACCTGCAAGCTCTGCTAGCTGAAACCTTTTCACCTCAACCCCTGGATTCTTCGCCATCCATGCAACGCGCTCCGACCTGAAATAGTTCTTGAAAGGGTCAAACACACTAACATCAAGGGGTTGTAGTCTGTGAGTGGTATGAGCGGTCAATGTCAACAGGTCGATGCCTAAATTATTTGCTTCCTCAATTTTTTATACAACCATGTGGCTCCCATGGCCATCTAATATCGAAAGGTGTCTGTTATTAGGCGAGACGCCACCTGGTACCAATGTAGAAAAGTGAAAAATCCAACTTAGAAACAGTTCTTTAGTCATCCATGCATGGGTATGTGCAGCCATGCATGCACCTGGTTCACAGTTCTGTATATAGTTTTTCAGTTTATTTTTACCACTGAATAGATAAAATCCTGGGATTGATTGTACCAATTGCATTGACACAACATAAAATAGTTATCCACTCCCTACTCTTGGGCAAAATCTTTGGCACATTTTGGCCCCCTCTCTTGGCAATTACCTACATGCCACAATTCCTCCCTGCATGTAAACCTGTTTCATCACAGTTCCATATATGGTCTGCTCCATAAGAATGTTTATCGTAAGCACTAGAAAGTGTGTCATAGAACTTTTGCACAATTGCAGGGCGCAAATTTAATCCTCTATCTTTGTCAAGGCCCTCAACAGTATGCAATACAAGTTTTGGATGACTTTTTTTAAACCCAAACCACCATGATTTACCAGGAAACCCATCTTTGAATGGGTTTGGCCTCCCTTGATAGATTTGAGCAACTGTTGATTTGAGTAGTATCAACTCTAGCCCATGTCCCAGTTGGGCCATCTCTTTACACCATTCAACCACCATGGCCTCCTCATCCTCAGTCATAACTATAAAAGGTTGTCTACATTTTGTATAATTCAGTCTATTTATCCAATAATGTATTGATGAGGGAGGAATACCATGTTTTCTTGTAGATACCCGAACTGAGTATCCATTAAACTCTATGTCGTCACTTGCAACTAACATTTCTTATTTTGTCCATCCTCTTATAGCACTGATATTTTTAGTTGAGCTTGCTCCTTGGACTATTGTTGATGGTGGTTTTATGGCTGATGGCCTGTTAACATCAGCTGCTATCACATGGTCATCCTCAACAATGTTCCCTAGTCCATTGTTGGCATTGACATCAGCTGTCCTATCCTCATCAGACAATGTGCATTGTAGCTGCGCACCCCTTGTCTCTCTCCTGCCACTTCTCCTTGTATGAGCAGAGTAACTTCCTTTTGCCATAGATGCAACAACTTGTAAAATTATTGCATGCATTTAGACATTAGAATATTTGTAAATTATTCTTTATTACATCTACAAAAATACTTTTCCTTTATTACAAGAAATTATCAACATGTATGTTACAGGAAATCGAATTGTATTACTTCGTAGTCTCTCATTACAAATTACTTCGTAGTCTCTCAATTTCTTGCCTGTTCATCAGTTTAGCAACTTTATATGGATTGAAGTAGGATTCTGTGATAGTTGTTTCAAATATCATTTTCCATTTTTTTTTTTGGGCATTGCCAAAAATGTCTCAGTACTGCAACTTCTCCATTACATTCCATGGCCACCATTCCAGGCATAAATTCTAAGTTGGGAACAACTTGCAGCTGTGATCAGCCTTGGAATGGACTTATCAGTCATAAAAAATTTTAGAAAATTGAACTGAAAAAATTAAGTATGTTGAAGGCATTCATTTTTTTTATTTTAAGGAATGGTTTTAACTTTTCTAAATAGTTGTATTTGGAACCTACCTTTTATTCAATGGTTGTTTGTAAAACCTTCCAGGTATCCTTTTAGCAATTATGGCCAGACAGATCATGTAAGAACTCTGATAAATGAAAAAAATGAAAACAGAATTGTAAGAACAATGACATTCAATGGCTATTTGTGAAACCATCAAAGTATCCTTTTAGCAGTTATGGCCAGACAGATCATGTAAGAACTCTGATAAATGAAAACAATGAAAACAGAACTGTAAGAATAATGACTTTCAATGGTTGTTTGTGAAACCATCCAGGTATCCTTCTAGCAGTTATGGCCAGACAGATCATGTAAGAAATCTGATAAATGAAAACAATGAAAACATAACTATAAGAAGAATGAGTTGTAATTGATATAACTAACCTGGATATATTGGAAACTATTTTGTGATGTTGTCTTCAAGTTTGTTGAATAGTTTGAAAGCATAAGATGCAACTTCAACAGTGGTGTTGGATACCTATACCAATAGGTTTCATATTTCATGATTGGCAAATTCAAATGCCAAATATGCTCTGCTTTGCTGATACAAAGATCCCATATTTCCAAG